>JAQFXL010001214.1:0-13290 GCA_034693445.1 Edwardzetes edwardsi | reverse complement strand
AATTGAAAATTATCTCAACAATATTGATTTTAAGAATTTTATTTCTCCGGTTATCAATAACCGAATCGCACCCGGGCCTTTTTTTCATTTATCCACGCTGCAATATCTATTTTCCTCGTTAGGTCCCTTAAGGTCCCTTTTCTCATAGAGATTTTTTTTCGTGCCTTTAGCTATTTTAGATGTTCTAGCTATTCACTTGATTGCAAACTAATTAGATTTGTTTATTCAGTCGTCTATTATATATACAATTGTTCTCCATTTAAGAAAATAAATTATAAAATTATAAACTAATCTCATTGATATTGAGAAAGTTGCACCGAACAATTTTGTTAATTCGTATTGAAATCTAATCCTGGTTCTAGAAAATTGAAGAGTTTTCATTCAATATTTATGAATTCCATTGAAATTCAATGAATTTAATTTTTGAGAAATTTTTATTCAATTTTCACATATTATTTGCAATTATTATCGCATTTAATAATCAATCGATAATTTTATGTCACAAAACGCTTCCTCTGAGGAATGTTGCAAAGAGTGAACCCGATCCCAACTCAAGTGTGGTCCGAAAGGACACGACTATCAGTCGTAAATTGGCGGCTCATGACATAGAATGGCACTACGGTATGGCCTACTATTGCGAGAATGAGTTGGAAATGAATTTTTTTTGTTAGGCGAGAAGTGGCCGGACATTGGATTCGAATTATGTGGTGGTTCTCAACAATCGCCCATTAGGTTGATGTCTTCTGATGCCGTTCGCAACTTATCCTTGCACTTCACCTTGCGCAATTATAATAAAAGGATTCGACAGGCATTCATTGAAAATAATGGGCACACAGGTCAACTTACTTACCAAAAATGATTATAAACTTGCAAAAAAGACTTTAAGAAAGATTAAAATATGAGCTAAATTAATGATCAGTAATTGATTACCAAGTTGATTAATCTTAAAATAATTCACTACAACTCTTGGAAGGATAGGTTAATGAGGTTAATGTCAGTGTCAATAGCCTTGGACATTGTTTATATAACATGACAAGTTAAAAAAAGAGTTGACATGACCTAGGTCAACAGGAAATGAATTGACAAAAAAAAGTTGACTATCATTTTGAAATTCATTTATCATTTGTTTTTCAGTTCAATTGGGTTTCAGCGATCCATTCAAGGCTTCTGTTTATGGGTCGGCCACTAATTATCGTAGATTCATTTTCCAACAATTGCACTTTCATTGGGGAAGTTATAATGAAGTTGGCTCTGAGCACACCGTTGACGGCTATAGAGGTCCAATGGAATTACACATGGTACATTACAATTCTAAATACGGCGATTTTGATAGTGCAGTCGACAAACCCGACGGTCTTATGGTATTGGGAACGCTCTACAAAGTATAGGCTTTACTAATACTTATTTTGAATGATTGACAAAACATTTATAAAAACAATTTATAGATTTCTTCGCGAAACAGTCGATTGTTATCCTCTATAATCAAATTAGTGCGAAATGTACCCAATTATGAGGACAAGTCTGTGCTCTTGGATACATTTAAGCTAAACCAACTACTGCCAGACCGGAAACGGCCTTTCTTTATGTATAAAGGCTCTTTAACTTCTCCTCCCTGTTATGAGAGCGTCCAATGGTAATGAACCCAACCATCAAATTGAAGATCACTCACACAATGAACTTATAATTGACACTAATTTCAGGCTTGTGTTCAAGAATCCGGTGTTCATTGGAGACGCACAGGTAATACATAATACATAATAAAAAGACATGAGATATGAATGAAATTATACACATTTATAGACATAATTTAGATTTTATTGGATTTAATTCTAATAATCATAGAAAGAGATCTATATTTTGATTGTCATATAATAAGTGTTAAAACTCTTATGAAAAGTCTGAACAATAATTGTGAGCAGAAAACCCGTTCTCTTTCCTCAATTAAATGCATCGTTAATCACATCTTTATATTTAACGCTAAGAATAAATATATTCATCAAAAAGGCTCCTCTGAGAGGAAAGGCTATAATACTTTCTATAATTGTATCAAAAGGAAAGGCAATTTCGCAAATGTCGGAGCGAATACATAAACGCCAAAACAGGCAGAAGGAAAATGCTGTCCAATAACTACAGACCTATTCAGGCCGTCAATGAAAGACAAGTTATCATCTCTTCATAAATTCAATACTAAATGATTTGATATTTTCTATAAAAACTTCAAAACTAAACACTATTTTTACAAATAATCAATAATTATATCAAAAGGAATGTAAAGAAAGCGTCGAATAAATGGCTCTAAAAATAAATTAAATTAATTTACAGATAAATGAGTTTCAATCAGAAATATAAGAAAGAATGGTATAAAAGGGGACGGAATGGCATCGTTTCTATACAAATGATGAAAAGCCGGGCAGAGGGGCTCGACTTCCGGCCATATTATTAACAATAATTCGGCCACCGTTTAGGTTAACCGACGGACTGTCGAGTTCACTGTCCGACGCGTTTATGGCAATCGCTGCTAAATAGCTGGGCGGCGGTGGAGCGGGAGGTGCTGGGGGATCCCTCGTTGGCATTGATAATCTATGATGGGTTGGCACTACATACTGTTTCGCATGTCGTTTCCACGATGGCTGTCCTTTCCTGAGTGTGTCGTTAACATTTGCGTAATGGTTAACGAAATGGTTGGCAGCGCTCATGTCTTCGTGGTCTGACTCAGATTCTGGACCCGAACTACTCATTTCGCTCGGCTTTTCTGTCATACTCTCACCACTGCTCTCATAAAGTCCGGCGCCTTTGATGTCTTCGTCATCATCTTCTTCTTCTAAGTCATCAGAATAAGTGATGGAAGCGGGACAGGGTCGCGGAGGCGACTTAGTGGCGGCACAGGCGCTAACAGTTGTGCTAAGGGTACCATTGCTTCTCCGCTGATGATGAGATGCCATTGCATTCTGTTGTCTCATTTCAAAGCCGGTCGGATAATGAGTGTCCATATTGTCATCCAAACCGAAGCCGACTTCCGACAGCCTGTCCTGCGATCCTTTGATTATTTCCTGTTTGTATTTATTTGTCTTATTCTTCACACAAAGGACTGCAATAACCATAATAGTGATGACAACACTCATTGCGGCGCACAGTATCACAAACCACGACTCTCTATAGTAAGGCATTCGAGCCCTGAGCTCTAAATGTGAGGGCGTCTGAATCACTACAGAGCCGACCACTTTGTCGGGATAGGCCGGATCACTAACACCCTTATCATTCATCGACATTATTCTGAACGTGTACTGAGAAGATGGCGCCAAATGTGTAAAACTGAGTTCATATCTGTCCTGTCGGCCATTCTTAATGGAAGAGACGGGCTGCCACTCTAACGCTCCCTTTTGGTTGAGATTATTGGCCTCAATCAGGTATCCGGTTATATCCCTATAGTCCGGATTCTTCCACTTCAGCTTAACTGAGGTCAGAGTCTGTGTCGATATTATACTAGTCGGCGGCGGAGGAGAACCCGGTTGGGGGCCAGTAGTCACTGTCAGACAAACAGAATAAATGATTATTTGATTTAAAAACAATTGTTTTAATAATACTAACCGTTGCCAACAGTTTCAGGTCCGACACCAGCGGATGTCTCTGCCCTGACTTTGAATGTGTACATGACTTTCTCCCGGAGCCCATTCACTACTAAATAGCTGTCATTAATCTTTTGCTTCACTTGTTTACTGAAGTCATTAATTAGTGTCTCATAAACGACATGATATCCCAAAAGAATGCCATTCGGTTCCTGAGGGGCTTTCCACGAGACCTTCACCTGAGACATAGTTATCTCTTCGAAAATAAGTGGTCCGACCTCTCCCGGAATATCCTCTTTGGTTTGAACGACGATAGGTCGAGAACGGGGCCCGTCTCCCGCCGGGTTGAAGGCAGACAACTGAATGCTATAATTGGACCACTTTAACAGATCCAGAAGAATGAATGACTCAGTCGTGTCCGGAACTATTTCCATCATTTCTCGGGGCTGTTCGAAGTGCCCGTTCCTATTCATGTCGTGATGAGGCTCTGTCTGTTGCCAATAGAATATCTTATATCCCATTATTAGTCCGTTCTGTTTGTTTTTGTCGGGTGCACTCCACGTCACTTTCACTTCTGTAGAGGACAGGGCTGTAGTCGTTATATTCAATGGCTCTCCAGTTGGAACAGCTGTTCATTAAGCGGAACAGAAATTATTAGAGCGAAACATACAAAACAAAAGTGAAATCAAACAAACCTTCGCCGACATAAACAACTTTTGCTTTACTGGACGGCCCCTCTCCCTGACTGTTGTATGCGATTACTTTGATTTCGTAGTGTTGGTCTCTCTCCAAATTCTCAATTGAAACAGAATTAACGTCTTTCCCTTTAACCATAGATGTGGGACAGCTGGAGGACACGCCCTGTTGTGAGATTATGCAGTACTGAATTCTATAACCGGCACCGCTTTCATCTCCATTCCAATCGTGAATTTCAGTCCACTTGACAGCAACAGAGGTGGGAGTGTAAGGCGAAACAATGACCGACAATGGAGCTTTATCGGGAGGTGCGGGCAGTGTTCTGGTCAGAGGCGACTCCTGACTCCAACTGCTGTCTCCGATATCATTCGTGGCTTTAATTCTGAACTGATATGTCGTAAACGGCTTTAGATTCGTAATCGTAAAGACTCTGAGAGTTGGATCTATTTTGTGAGTGTATGACCACCAGGGGCCGCCCTGGGATGAGATCTGGACAGTATAGTAACGCAGAGGTGCGAAACCGTCGCGTCCAGGCGTCCAACTGATGGTCACTTGTCGTGAACTGATCTGAGAAGTACTAATGAGTGGTTGAGTGGGTGCTGATGGCAACTCTCGGGAGTTGGTGGTGAACACAACTAGTTTGGCGGCTGTGCCCCAGCCTTCAGTGGTTTTAGCGGTTACTTCGAATATGTAATACGTTTCGGGCCTTAACTCAAGGAATCGATGCGTTCTATCGATTGACGCGAACTCTCTTGTGATGGAACGCCTCGAGTCGTCGTCTGACATCTTATATGATATTCTGTAGGCCAGTATCTCTCCATTCGGTTCCACCGGTATATCCCATTGAATTCTAGCTGTAGTTTGTGTCACATCAGGAAACGTTACATTAGAGGGCGGGCCGGGAACGTCTTCGAATGTCTGGACACTGGATGAAGCACTGTATACGCCATCTCCCGCGTGAGTGAAGGCACAGACACTAATTCTATAGGTGTTATACTTTTTGAGTTCGGTGAGAGTCGTAGTTCGGGTCAGATTGCTCTCAATTATCTTATACTGAGTTCCATCCATTGATTTCGTTGACATGTATTTCACTTTAAAGCCCTGAAGAATGCCATTCATATCGACTTTGGATATCTCTCCCCATTCGACGACAATAGTTGTAGAAGAGGTGGCCTTAACTTCAACCGAATCGGGACCAGAACTGGGTGTGGCCTCATTTGTGCGCTGTTCGATCAGACGACTGCCTGTAGAGGTGCCGACATCGTTGAGGGCAAACACTTGAACAGAATAACGAGTGAACTCTTCGAGAGATGTAATGAGATATGAGTGCGAGTGATAGTCGTCGGCAATGAATGAGTACAGAGTTGAGGGAAATCCTTCGTCATTGAGTTCACTCCACGTTATGTTATACCCTCGCGGATGTCCGTACCAATGCTCGGGAGGCAATGGTGTCCATCGGACGCGAAGTGCTGTCGGAGATACTGTTCGTAAAGTGACGTTCATCGGTGGGCCGGCAGGAAGTGCCTGAAGTGTTTGAAAGGGTGGCGACGACTCACTCGGAGCCAAACTTCTTCCGACAACATTAACGGGTATTAAACGCAAACGATATTCAGTGTATGGCCTCAAACTGTGGACAGTAATCGCGTCATTCTGTGTGTGATTTGTTGACTCATATATAACAGTCCAGTTGGCGTTCCTTAGTTTGAAGAGCTGTCCCTCGACTATCCATTTATTGATAGAAGCGTTTCCATTGAAACCTGGAGTGAACTGAAGGACAACAGAAAAGGGTTGGATATTAGAGATGGCCAGATGTGTGGGTGGGTGTGGCAGCACTGGAGGAACGCTACTCTGAATAGTAGAGCTCTCGACAGGTCCTGCGCCAACTTGTGTCCAGGCATTTATTTCAAAAGTATAGGCCGTTTGTGGTCTCAGATTTGTGATAACGGTTTCATTTTGTTCGGCCGTGAAGTTAGCCATCATTTTCTGCTCCTCATTAGCGCCGACAATAAAATACCTTAACGTATATCCCAATAGTTTACCATTGATTCGATGGGGCGGAGTCCACAACACCCGAACACTTTTGTCGAGAATGTCTTTGAAACTGAATTGAGACACCTTTTCGGGCAAATCCTGAAGAGTTCTAACAGTGACCGGAGTATCAGTTTTGGGTCCATCGCCAGCGCTAGTAAAGCACAGGACTGTTATGTGGTATATGGTGTACGGGTCTAACCCATCAATTATTGCTGACTGAGATTTTTCGGGGAACGTCGCCGGCGGCTGAAGAGATTCTTTGAACAGTTGGGTATAAGGACTGTTCGATCCGTTTACTTTGTTCCAGGCCTGCAGTTTATATCCCTGGTTAATACCATTAATTAGCTGAGGATCGGGTGAATTCCATTTGACGAGAATAGCGGTTGAATTGATAGATTCGGCCGACAACTGTCTCACTTGACTGGCAGGTCGTCCCTCTTTGGTTCTGACATAAATACTCTGACTGTAAACCCCGACTCCCATCTCATTATAAGCTGCGATTTGGATTTGATAGTTCTGCCAAACGATTAGGTCGTCCAATAAGTACTGAAGTTGTGCTGCATTTGTCACATTGTGCTGGTACCATTGAGTGTGCTCAGCATAACCGGCAAGTTTGAACCGGGCCATATACCCCATTAGTCTTCCATTATGGGACTCTGCAGGCGGGGGCTGCCATTGAATCATAATAGCTGTTGAGGATCTCGGCGCACCCACCACTCCGATAGGACTTGCGCTGGGTGGCTGTGCTGGTAAAGTGATTGCTGGTAATGTGGGCGCACTTGTCTGGCCTTCGCCGACATTATTCACAGCACTGACTCTGAACTGGTAGGTCATGGCTGGCCTCAGATTTGTTAGGAGAACATAGTTCTGAGAGGCAGATATGTTCATATTGGCTGTCGTCCAACTGTGCACACCATAGATCAGGTCGTCGTTTGCGTTGTCATTATCGCCATCACTTTGACTGACTGTCCGCATCTGAACGATGTATTTGACGATAGGACTGTTGCCGTCGAAAGGCGGGGACCAACTCACGTTCACCAGACCCCCATTGATATTGAGCTCAGCCCTCACATTAGTGGGCGGATGAGGCAATTCAATGACATCGAGTCGTGCGCTACGTTTCTCTGAGAAGCCGTTGTACTCTACCCGACACGTGTAAAGACCGACGTCTGTGTTGCGGACCTGTTCTATTCTGAGCGTTCCGTCGGCCATAATTTTGACGCGAGGACTGGTCGTAGCGTTCTTTCCATTGAAAGTCCAGTAGGTTTT
The DNA here is from genome assembly GCA_034693445.1 of Edwardzetes edwardsi. Lineage (NCBI taxonomy): Eukaryota > Metazoa > Arthropoda > Arachnida > Sarcoptiformes > Ceratozetidae > Edwardzetes > Edwardzetes edwardsi. The sequence goes on along the minus strand of JAQFXL010001214.1, from coordinate 5,728 downwards.
GATGAGAGCCGACGTATCTCTGACTCTGCACTGAAGTTCTGCTGTTGAGCTCAGAATTACTTTACTGTCGACCGGTGGCTGATCGATGAGTCTTCCCGTTTCCAAGTATTCGGGAATATGTCCATTTCGGGGCTCATTTCTTGTGACCACTTTTGGCTTCTTTTCTTCTCTCGAGTCCTCACTTTTATAGGTTTGCGTCGGTTTTGTCGTCACATTAGTTGGTAATAACGGCTCTGTTCTGTACTGCGCTTCCGTCGGGTCACTCATTTGAGACTCACTCACACTCTGCACCGATATGTTATAGGCTTTGTCTGGTGTGAGGCCATAAAAAGCTGCCTGTGCTGGACCGGGAGGTTCTGACTCTTTCTCAACGTAAAGGATTGATTGTGTGGCGTCTTCAGAAATGATACTAACCCGGTACTTGTCGAATATACCGGCGGGATATGGGGGCTGCCATAACACTAGTAGAGTGGTCTCATTTCTGAACCAGACAATAAGTCTGCCTGGTGAGTTCGGTTTGGTCGTGAAGTTGGCAGAAAGGAACCCATTCGAGGATTTGCTCATTAATTCTGAATTCAATCTGACTTCATAGGAAGCGCCGGGAGTCAGGTCTCGCACAGCAATAGGAAAGGGATCGTTGGCACCAATTTCGAGGTTACGTTCTCCTGTCTCGTCCTGTGCCGAGAGTGGAATGATTGTCATCTTATAGCCACTGATACCTCCTTTGAGAGGAGGCTTCCACTCGAGTTCAACGGATTTGCCCGACTGTACATCGATTGTGAGTTCACGCGGGGGGTCAGGCGCTGAATCACAACAAACCCATTAGTATATAAATTAGTCTTTTTATCTGATTTGGGATTTTTGAGCGCAAAGTTTGGTTTCAGATAATTAAGACTCAAAACAAGAGATAAAAACAATGGAAAGTGTTTTATGGAAAGTGTGTTAAGACTTACCGCCCGTTGAAAAATGTGTGCCATTTATTAAAATCGATAAAAACATTAATAATTTTCTCATTTTTGAGTCAAATGTTGTCATTAAACGTGTTTTTTGTGGCAAAACATTAACAATGATTTGAAGTATAACTTTCTTTAAGGCTTTCTAAGGCTGCGGGATATCCCTGGTCACGAAGCACCCATGTTGAATTTAATATTGAGCTACATTGAACTGAATTACAATAGAATCACCTTAGCCACAATTTGTGACTCACAAACACTGGAGACCTTGTGTTGGGAACACCCTTTTGTATGGCTTTAAATGATATAAATCACTAAAAGTCAAACACATTTATTACATAAAAATTTATTAATATTTTAATTACAATAAAAATAAAACATATGTTTAAAGTCAATAAACATTTGAAATAAATTTAATGAAAATAAATGAAAAAACTGAGTATTTTTTGAGCTCTGTTTGTGGTTCTGATCGCAAATACAAATTAATTTCAAAAGACATTACGAAAATGGAGTTGTCTTTCAATGACCGAACAGTCGACGGGGGAGTCGCTGTCCAACACTGGTTCTGAGCAAATGATTGGTTGAAATGGAGTTTTGTTGTGAAGCCAAGGGTTGGGTTCGTATTAAAGCACTGCTTGTGGAGTATCTCCAGGCTTACAAAGAAATGCCTGAAGGCGTACACCTGATTGGCTTAAAGTTAGATGACCTCAACTTCTGCATTGGATTCAATGCTCAGCCATCTATTGATTGCAATCAATGTTTGTTCTGTGATGTCATCCAAAACACATGTTTAGAGTAAACATTGGTTTCTGTATTTGAGTGACATTTAAATCAATTGACAAATGTATCGATCATTTGCTTTATTGTCTTATTTTGCCGATCAGTGTCTCACTCTTGGCATTATATTTGTGGGATAATGGGATGTGTAAGGTGTGAACACATTATGCATAGTATGTGCAGCACAATCGTTGCGACACAAATAATGCTGACCGTATACCCACACATTTCACCACGCAAAGTCAAATTATGAGTGGCGTTGTGAACACATGTCCAATCTATTTATATTTTGCATGTTAAAAAGATTTGTAAACAAACATGGAGAATAGTTGAATATAACTCATCTTTTGAAATCTAAGCAGGAATATATTTTGTAGACTATCATCATTTGTGTTGTATGGCCAGCACTGGAAAAAGCATTTCCTTCAATGATTTTGGGGATGTTTTAGACCTAATGCTAATAAAATTCTTTAAAATGCATTCACTTAGAAATTTACAATTTTTTCCTTTGCTTTATAAGTAATTTAGAAGAATAAGAATAGGAGCAGGGCAAAATTGCATTCAAAATAATACTTAACACTTCTAAAGCTATTTTTTAAAATTATTCTAGAGTTCTGGCGACGCATAATGATTAGGGTAAAGTTGAATTGAAAATTAATGTATCGAAAATGTTATGCATTTGCAAATCGAGATCTACATCTAGATCAATTTGCATTTTTATTAAAGTTTCTTATAGTAATCTCAGACTAACTTTAATTTATTCTCAAATTTCTTCACTACCTTTTATAAGCAAAGGATCGATTTTGAGCACAAACTTAAACTCAAGTCTAAAGGAAGTGACATAAAATAGTGTCAAGGTGCCTTTCTTAACTTTTCTTCCTACATAACTTGCTTTTTTGGTAATATAGTTGTCATTGCAACTTGCAAGTCTAATTGCAAATCATTGAATGTTCATAAATCAATAAAAATTGATATATGCAATAGAAATGCCTTAAATGTAGAACCAAAACATTTGCAGGATGTCAAAATCATTAGCTTGTTGCTAAGGTCAACATGGTCTTATTTTTAGCTAAAAATTGATACGCAAAACAAAATATTTGCGGAAATTTTACTCAAATAATACTCTGTGTTATTCGAGAGATGTTTTCCTAATTCTAGAAAAATGAAATTATTTGTGATTTTACTTATTGTTTGATAAAAGTGTTGTCTGAAGAAAGTTATGTAATGGAAATGTCATTGAATTTGAGGGAACAGACTGTCTATAAGTTCTCTCTGAGGCTATTCGAATCACAGACATATGGTTAGGCATAAAGACGCGGTGCTCTACAACTCTATTGTTATGCTGTTCGAGAAAAACTCAGGAATGCATAACAGAAAAGACCTGGAATGTGATCTCTTATGGGATTTGCAGAGAATGTGCTTAATATGTAAGGGTCTGAGCTGTGGCTCTCACAGCATGTGTAACATAAGGCCAGGGATCAAAGCAGAGCAAAATATTTGAAAAATTTTCATTGAAATGCATTGACTCTGAATTTTATATTTTATTCCTTTATAACGTTATCCCGTTATTTGATAAAAGGTTTTATAAATGGAATTGAGAAATAAAAATTGTAACAGGGCAAAATTACATTCAATATATAGATCACTTTATCTTAAACACTTTCATAAAGTTTTTTCACTTTATTCAGTAGTTCGAGCGACGCATAATGATCTGGATAAAGTTCGAGGGCTTTCTTCACATATATAAAGCTCAGGTCGTAGTGTCCCGTCTTTTCCGCCAGAAGTGCCTGATTATAGTGAGGCTCATATCTAAACAATTAGAAACTCATTTGAAATTAGATTTGAATTTTTGGCAATTTTTTGGAAGTCTTACAAATGCTTTCCAATTGAAGACGAGGTCTGGAAGTAAGCCTTTGACTGTTGAATATTAGTTGTCGTCGGACTTGTTTTGTTCATTTCAATTACCCCCAGATTATTGTAGGCCTCTGAGTGGTCGTTGTTGGATACCAGAGCTAAACGAAAGCACTGGGAGGCCAACTGTTTATCACCCGAACCAATGGCCAGGTGTCCAATATTATACCAAACATCGGCGATAACATCATCGGCGTCGGCGAACATAAGCGCCCGTTCAAAGCAAGTGATGGCCATATCGAATTGTTGGGACAGGTAGCAGGACAGGCCTAAATTATTGTAAATTTGGGCGTTACAAGTTCCCATCTGAAGTATCCGCCGATAATAGCGGAGTGCGATCTCCGGCTGATCGTTATAGAAGTGATTCATAGCTATGGATGCGATGGCCTCGATATTAATGGCGTCATAAGTAAGCACTTCTTTGTAGAGACGAACCGAGTCTTCCATTTCATTCATGGTCTCATGAATTCTGGCCGCGTAAGTGATCAGAAATGTTTCCCCGGGGTATTTATTCAGACCATCACCATAAACGTCAAGCGCTGCTAAGGGTTGATCCAATCTTTCATAAACTTTACCCAACCAGAGATAAACATCAACCGGAATCTCAATATGTTTGAGTGCTGAGCGAAATTGTTTTTCCGCGTCTCTAATGAGTCCTAACTTATAATAACATTTTCCTAATTGAACCTAAGGGTCAGAATAGAGTTAGAGTAATAGATAAACTGGTAATAAAAAGTCATACCTTCCACCACCAGTCCTTGAATTGGTTGACTTCAGTGGCCTTTGCGGCCAATTCGAGCGCCACTCGAATATTGTTTTCGAAAAAATAGATGTATTCGAAGAGAGGTTTGGCGACAGTCGGGATCGCAGCGTATTTCCCGATATTAAGTCGACCCAAATTGATAAACGGTCCGTCAGCTTGAGTTAACATCGAAGCCGTTCCCATTCTTACGAATCTTCCCGAAGATGAAGTCATCGGCCGCGAAGTTCTTGCTGTTCGCGGAGTCTTCAGTGCATTTTCCATAGTACCCAGTCTGCCCTGAGTTCCAGGTCTAAGCATTCCTGTGAGTGGGCGTCCAGATTGAGTGACTGGTCTTACAGCTTGACTTGTTTGAATAGCTCGGGCTGTTGCTGTTGTTCTAAGAGATGTTCCCGGTCGAGCTACCTGTGCAATGGAGTTATCATCGAGCAGTGCCTCTGCGATTCCTTCTTCATCTGCCTCCAAATCATCGATATATACCTGTTCTGTAAGACATCTCATTTTCATCGTCCAAAACGCCTGAAATCGGGATAATTGTTAACAATATTTCAAAACCACTGAAAATCACATTTTTATGACTTCTTCTGAAAAAAATCATTACTTTTATTGATTCCAAATAATTCTCATAAAGTTTTATGAATTCAAGCAATGAATCGGTTTATTAATTGAAATATCTTTTGGCTTATATTTTAAACTCAATATTTTATGACATACTTTAAGACGAGTCCCTATTTTAAGCCTCTTATGTAAACTTTAATGATTTTAAGCTCAAACAGTATTTCACTTTATATCCCAATAAATTCAAAGTGAAATTTCATTTCTATCATTGAATTCTGTGTTTCACTCAAAACCGATCAACGAATTCAATGATGAATTCTAACGCAAAAATATTTTTTTAGAAGAAATGATTTTTTTTTGTTCAGAATATTCTTCTGATTCCTTATCTCTATTATTAGCGACACATTCATTGAAGAGGTGCTTAAAAACGGCATTTATTAAATATTTCTTCACTACAGAGCCAGGAATCAATTTATTTGGTGCACTTGTGCTCAAGATTTCAATTTCAGATGAGATTTCCTCAAATAATGTAATACAAGATATACTTATAACACAAATGTCAATACTTTTCTATTTCTTTGTATAGTCCGACAAATTTATATGAGATCTGAGAGAAAAGACTCGAATAAAATACATAAAATACTGTATATAAGCAATAATCAGAACTTCTAATATATTCCGATATAAATATCCAATAAATTTGTTCTGTCCTTAAACTCGTATACACTCGTTGTGGCACAGATTCTACCATATAATGAGAGAGAGAGAG
>JAQFXL010001213.1:0-13291 GCA_034693445.1 Edwardzetes edwardsi | reverse complement strand
TCAATTCTTCTGAATATTCATCTCTTCGACATTGAAGTCATTGTATATTAAATGTTTGAATCGGATTTATTAATTGAATTTTACGAATTTAAATTTACTGGGATATGATTTGCTCAATACATTGAACACAATGCACCATAGTAAATTACTACTGATTTTCCAAATTTACAGATTATTCATATGAAATTTGAACTTAGTAAATCAAAAGATTAATTAATCGATAAGATTAAGACATTTTTAATCTGAAGACATGGATATTAAACCGAAAATTTATTTTAATAACATATAAATGTCTCAATTCTGGTATTTCTATCCAACCCTTAAGACCGTTGGAATTTGTTTTGCAGCATATCTTTGATGCTAAGGACATGCGCTCAGACGGCACAGAATATTCCTGAGCCAACATCAGATCCAAGCATTCAGTAATTTTGTCTTTGAATTATAAAAATGCTTCAAATTTTGTTTTTCTGAATTTTATTAAATACAGTTTGACTTCGATATAACGTTTAGATTTTTGTTACACCGAAGAGCTTCTATGAACTTTTAGTGTTAAAATACCTTCAAATAAATGATCCATCAGTTTAACAGACAGTAAATGAGTGCCGTATAGCATATCACTGAACTAACTGATAACGGAAATGTCCAAATCTATTTGTGTTTGACATTTTCCAAAAAATTTGAAATTTTCAAAAATTATATAGTAAAACATTTTAATATAAATTTCAGCAAGGTAAAAGTATTTATTAAGTGAAAATATAACAAATTAAATTAATTATCTCGCTTTAACGTAACCTCGTTTTAACGGACATTCTGGTGAATCGAGGATTGCGTTATACCGAGGTTAAACTGTATAAAAATCTGTCAAACAGTTTTATAAAATAATTACTCAATCGATTCGTTCAACTGATAGATGTGTTACTCTTTGAGAAGATTTTTTGAATTAAACAGTTTCTGTAAACCTATAAAATCAATGTTTTTCTCAAAAAACTACTTTTACTTACATTCGGCTCTTATCTAATAGTGAGATGAGAAATAATTATCTGACCCAGTCCTCTAAGAAGACTTTCATAGCGATTAGTTCTGAGATGACTTATTCCAATCAGAGTTATTAAGTTCTACTTATAAATCAAAACATGATTTACAGTTAAGTTAGACGCTATCGGTATTACATGTGAGGAATGCATCCATTGATTTGATTACCAGAGTATCGATTGTAATAACATTTTATGTTTGCCTTAAAAGCCTTCACTTTTGACTTATTAACGTTTTTTTCAACGGTTGATGAAAACATTTCAAAGAAAAAGTTTGTTATAAATGAAGACATTATTACAATTAAAAAACAAATTTGATTTCAACGCAAATGTTTTGCTAATTATTATTAATTCATTACATTAATTGAATGCGAATTTTTAATGGCTAAGTATAAATTGAATGTTAAAAATGGCCTGTCTCACTGTTGTCAGACTCAATATTTTGTAAGGGGTTTCATATTTTTTGTAATATTTTTAAGCAAACATAAAAAGTATTGAAGTAAACTAATCTTTTAAAAGTTTTCAGCCATAAGTAGACCATAATTTTCTTAAGTACTTAAAAACTACTGAAATTTTTGAGATATTGAGTTAAAATATCAAATTAGAGATGTCCAGGGTGTTTTCCTAAATAAACTATTAGACATATGTTTAATTGAGAAGAAAAAATTGAAACTATGATCCATCAAGATTTAAATTGATTTGATATCTGCACATATTGATTTCTCTCAACTTTAAAATCTGCCTCGTTCAAACCCAATTCAAGCTAGTTTCCTGCACATACACATGTATAATACTATAAAACACCATAAAATAGTTAATATTCAAAATATGGTTTCTCTTTAGAGATTTATTGCAGTGTTGGTAAGAAATGAGTCAAAAAATTCAAATTTCAGTCAATAATAAGAAAATAATCCCCAAATGTTTTGCTTTGGTTTCGGTTTTTTATGTTTAAATCCATTAAATTTGTAAACGTATTGATTAACAAATAATAAGTATCATAAATATTATATTAAGAACAGAATGATCTGTTTGCCAACATTGCAAACACGGTCTCATTAGTAAAAGGGGTGATTATTATACACAAAAGAAGCCCTAAATTCTGTCCTAACAAACAATGAGAAGAGAAGTGGTTCTGAATTAATAAATAAAATTCCAGTCCTTTTCATTCAATGATAACCGCAATTAGTTTTGTTTTAAATCAGCCCTTACTTAGAATTGAATCCAAAATAAGAAGAAGAAAAGGAACCGACCATTTAATCAATAAAATCGGGATTCAATGCAATGCTGTGCGACTCGACTCGTCTCTAAAGCCATGAGAAGAGCTTTTACTCAAATAAATGCTGAGAGAATTGAAAGGAAAAATATATGCCTTACCTCTAGAGGTCTTCAATGAAATACAGCGATAGCTCAGAATAATTACTACCTTTGATTATGAAAGGACCGACTATAACGAGTGATGCGTTGAATTTCCTCATTTCAAATAAATTTCACTTAAATCTCAATAAATAAAAATATTTTCTCAATTGATTTGAAATTTCCTGAAAATTATCGATAATTCAAACTTAAAAAGATTTTCCTTCAAAATACAGTCTCGAATCTCCTAACTTATAGAATAATTGAATTTTTCAATTTATTTTCTAACCTCAAGATATTAAGAGGCTCTCGAAGAATAACATAATAAATATATAACCAATGAGAGCACCGGAGAGGGAATTGAAGTTTCATTTTTATTAATAACTGTTTTTTATTTTGAAAACTCAATCATTTTTGGCAACAATTTTACAGATAATTAAATTTTAAGCAAAGATTTTCAACAAATAACTAAATTTAAAGACAAAATCCCGATAAGAGATGAAACAAATGATAATATTTATCATCAAATTTTAAAGACTAATAATTTCTATCAATTTGTTCCTAAAATTTATTTGATATAAGTTATGACTCATAACTGATTAAAGACTTACAAAAATGATTTCCACTCTTATCGCGATTTAATCTTTTAATGGAAAATAACTTCAGTTATAAACAAATAACAATTTATTCGATACAACAAATTATATATCGTTTCCCATTTGGATTTCATCCATGTCTTCAAGTATTGTATTTTTTATTTGGCAAATGTTTTCTTTCATCTGATATATCGAAAAGCTTTCGATTCTCATGAGATATGGAAATAAATGTCATTAATAACATATTTTGGTTTATATTTTATTCATAATTTAATGTATATAATGATAAGAATCGATCATTTCGTTCAAAAGATGTGTAATTTTGGTAATTATTTTTGGGGAATGTCTGACATTTACGGTGAAAGAGATAGTCCTCTCATTGAGAAGTCTGATGAGTCGTTCAAAATTAAAATATTGATCGGAAGAAAAATTTATTAATTTGTGGACAAAACGGCCTATAATTGTATGAAATGCCTGTCAACTGATTTAAAATGGTTTCGCAACAAAAACTGAGATAAACGTTAATTAATTATTCGTTAAAAATGTTGATTAATGCGTTGCTGAATAGATGTGTTCCTGGTAAATATTCCATAAAAATTTAATTATATCAAGATTTTATCATTTGAATTGAACCCTAAATTTATTTCTCAAATTATTCTCAAATATATGTTTTGAAATATAATTATTTTATAAACTCTATAGAAATGCGTTGAAAAGTCTAAGCGATGAGATGTGGCGCTGATAAGAGGCAAACGGCAGTCGAGACGACCGCAAATGATGTGAACAGTATGAGACACAAGCGGTCGATAACCATCGCAGCGAACTTCCATTCGTTTATAATTTCTTGCAACTCATCCTCTCTTCTCATTCTGTTTGTTATGAATCTTAATTCCTTAACTATTGGCGTCAAGTCTTTGTTCACACAACTGTTGAGTTGAGGACAGGTACCTTCAGTTGGAGAGTCACTGATTTGTGTGTTATAAGCACTGATGTCGGGCTCTTCCATACGGGTTTGCATATTATAAAGATTATTTTGAAACGAATCGATGTTTGTATAGCCTGTGCACTGACAGCCACCCGAACACCGATTAGTTGCATGTAATTGAATGAAGTCTTCCTCGCCATCCATTACATGTGACATTAAATTACTGTTGGCGTGTAATTGTTCCAGTTCTTTTATTTTGTTGCTTATGTTAGCGATTTCCTGTCGGTGTCCCTTAACTGGGGATGAGTTCGATGTGTGTTCAGACACCGACGGCGGCTTCACTTCGCCGGGTCTGTCGATCCGCAGTAACCATGGCAACCAAGTCAGAATTATTGTCCGGATCTGTTTCATATAAGCCATTTAGATAAACGCACATTTGTCTCAAATTTCTAAGTGTGCAAGCATAAAGGGTGTTACTTTAAAAACTTTTGCACTTTAGCTAGCAAATTCATTGATATTCTCGTTTTATATCCTGCTTTTTACATTTAGTCTAGTAAAAAAAATGATTGATTTTCGATCTAACCGATTGCCTTGTTCATTTTACGATATAATTAGCTCTGACGCGAACAGTATATCTGAAAATATATGACTGTTTCTGACATTTATTATAATTTTGTGTAATATTTCACTTTTCTCTCCATATCTTAATCATAAGTGACATAAAAAATGTCTCTAAAAATTCTAATCAATTGTTTTAGGAAATGAAGATAACTCTCCTTAGCATTCATGAGAGGAAGTATTTCTGAAAAATGTCTGCATTTTATCTATAGTTTCCATTCTGTGTAACATTTGTTAATAGAAGCGAACGCTTTGATAGATTGAAGGAAAGAGAAATTCATTTTTCTCTTTCAACTATTTTGTGCTTTTAAAACGTAAAACTCATTTATAATTTCAGTTTCGGGTTTTGGGTAACACAACAATCTTAGGTCTGAGTGATGTTATATTAGTACACGACTCACCCATTGGGGCATATCGTGATGTTCTGTAGTTCTGTGATGAAAATTGAGCACAATTACAGTCATGACTACAGAGAACGCAACCATAATCCTAAACAATGTAACCATTTTTCAAAATCACAACCAAAATATTGAGTCATTTCTTTAGTATTTATTTTGTTTTCTTTAAAAAAATCCACAAAAGTTTTCAAATATTGTCCAAATATGTACTCACATAATGCAAGCGAAATATGTACCTAGAATAAATTGAACATGTTTTATTATGTTTACAAGAATAAATTGAACTTGTTGGAAACAGATGCAGTGACCAAGATTTTGATTGCTTTTTAGCATGCAATATTACGATATCAAATACAGTATCTAAAAGTTAGTTGTATTGTAATTGAATTAAGTGGCAGTTAGTGAAGTCTAAGTCTAAGTAAAGCATTTGAAAGTTAACTTTCATCAAAATCATCTTGGCAATCACTATTGACAAAAAAGTAAATTGATTTGACTCTTACCGACAATCGATACGGAATCGGAAGTGGCTGTAAAGCAATCGCAACATTAATAATGATAATTAAGAAAAGAGTCATAAATTGATGACAAACCGGGCATTATTTCCGCCAATTGCATGAGAAACACCTAGTTCAAGTAAACAAATCGAGTTATATTTTGATTATATGGCCCAGGGCAAAGTTATACTCACAATCATACTGAGCAAAATTGTTACTCCAAGTGTGAGTTTTTCGCCCGAATCGGGTGGAAGTGTGAAACTCAATAAAGTCATCGAAGATATTATTACTGAAGGAATGATTAGATTAAAGCCATAATAAAGAGTTCTTCGGCGGATTTTTATTGTAAAAGTGATATCGATGTAAGGGTCCGGACAACAGGCGTAGTAGAAGACGTTTCTGATTCCGGGAACACCTGTTTGTGACAATCAACTCATTTATTTGTTGCAATTATTGGCCAAATATATAGAATTGTATTCAATATGTTTTTCACAGAAGTTATGTAAATATCGATAAATATTATCGATATTATGGTCCGAGTTAATTAAATTTGGCTCAGAATAAGATTAAGTGAGACTAACCCAAGAGAACCCATTCGCCATTAGGAATATAATTAGAGATATCTCCTCCCTCTTCACTCGATAGTCTCAGGTCTAAGGAGAATCCGTCGTAACTAAAAGCAAAGTAATGTTAAAAGTGCTGTTCATTCAGCATATAAGACAAAGGAGTGTTTAGTGTCATACGTCCAGCTGCCGAACTTCATCTCACACTTCTGGTCATCGAACGGAAACCATGTGATGTCTATCTTACAGGTGCTCTTAAAAATGCCTATCATTGCATAGAAATGCGATCAATAATCGAGTCATTCGTCGATTTACATAAATCTTGCGCTTCGTTTCAATTAGAACTCTATTTTAGTCTCACATTTCTAATAGTCTTCAGTCATCTAATGCACAACACTTTCACTCTATTTATAAGAATAAACATCTCTTCATATAATCTCTCATTAATTTTCTCACTAATCCTTACAATCATTTATTTCAATCGTTTCATTACAGCTTTGGTTCGGTTTTCCTCTAATTAGATGTTATTAACAAAATTCAGCGGAAAATAAATGTAAAACAATAGATATCTTAAACCCTAATTAAAATGAATTATTTTTTAATTAAAACAATGCGCGAGCGATGAAAATAAGCACTGACCAGGAGGTACATATTGACAGGAGCCGTTATTGCGTACAACTACATTGGTATGGTAGGTGCCGTCGAATTTTTCATCAGCGCTGTTAGGTTTGCAAAATTCAATTATTGATTGATTATAACAAAATTAAAGCCAAACCTGTTATACATAAGAATATCGGGTTTCCATATTTTGTCGGGGGTTACCCTCAGATCTTGAATACCCCCGTATTCGCTTGAATTCCACCTTAAGTTGGTGTCCACCCATTCCTTAACAAGTTATAACAATAGGTATAAGTTATGTAAGAATTAATTTCAATGAAAACTATTTGTAACTAAAAGTAATAGACTTCAGAATTATTATCAAAAATACACTGATTCTGAAGAGAGATCTAATGAAAAATCACAGCATTCGAGTGAAGACTTTCTCTAATGAATTCAATTCTGCACTAAACTACTGAAGCTTATAATGAGAGGGAAATACATTCCCTTCGGTTTCGTTTTCATTGTCCTAATCTTCGATTAACAAAATGAGAATCTTATTGAAAACAGATTTTAATTATCAGGTTTTCAATCTTTACTTTCTCAACTGGAAGGTCCTTGCAATTGATTCTAGTCAACAATCTCAACTTTATTCTCTTTTAAAGTTTAATTGGAAATCGTTTGTCTTGTCTTCAAATTTTTCTCTTTTCGTCTGGGAATCAATTTGTTGTATGTCTAGACTTTTCATTTGTTTTGAAACACATGTAAAGCATTAGTGAATTCACATAAAGATTTCTCAACATTTTTAAGGATTCTTCAATTGTTTTATTATAACATATTTTGTTATATCCAAGATATATCAGGTAAGAGAGCAAATGTTTCAGTGAAGGCTATTTAAAACTTAGAGTTTGTTCGAGAAGGTTGAAAATGATTGAAATAAGTAAGGTTTTCTCTGTTATCTAGAAAATTCTACTCCTACTCGATCACAGTATTATATAAACTACCTTGGGCATCACTTATTTTCCTTCGATTTGAAAAATTTAAAGAATGTAAATTTAATCATATATTTTGAAGCACTGCCTAAAATTGGGATAAAATGGTTTAAAAATAGATTAACTATTGAGATATTTTTTCAATTAGTTTAAAAGTTTATAAAATCTACAGCTCTTACAATGAAATTGTTTCAAATAATTTGAGTTCAATCTAGTATTTGATGCAAACAGTCTTCAAATGTTAATAAATTTTGAGAACAATTTTCAGCAAGAGATCAATAGTTTGATTTGAAGTTCATTCGACAAAACATTAAAAGTCGAGATGTTTTCAATATTTTAAGTGTCAGACTATAAGACAGAACTTGAAAGCAATGAATAAATAAATTTCAATTTCGTCCGGAATTTCATTTTGTGTCTCAAATAAGAGAAACATTAGATTAGAAAATATTTATGGAATTCCCGGCGAAAAGAGTCGAAATGAGGACAAACATGTAAGCGATAGTGAAAAGGTCAGCACAATTCTGTGCTTTTAACTATTAATAAACTTAGAAATTCAGCCTTAAACTAATTGCATCTTTCACTTTCTTCCTGAACTTAAACATTGATGAGCAAGGAAATTTTACACCAATTCCACAATAATGATCATTGAAATTTCCGACTATCATTACAAAGACAAGATAATTTTTTTTAAATTGATTTCGACAATATTTTAATGGATTGTTTACTTCAATTTCTAAATTTTACAAGTTTGCGGTCAATTTCAACAATAACTTGTGGAAAAAATGGTGGTTTTGCTGTTTTTTGATTGCCTCGAATTTTCTGGTCTATCTCAATCACATTTCTATTTATTCTTGCTATATATTTGTTTTGTTTTCAAGTGAAATATGGAGTGAGCTTTCATATAATGTCTTTCATAAATAAGTCGATAATTAATTACAAGTTTTCATCATTTTTTCAATCGACGAAAACTGTCGACATTTGCCGAAAATATAATTTTCAATAACTTTTGTATCTTTAATAGAACTGTATTATTTAAATCTTGGTGAAACATAATATTTCGTTAAGTCTTCTTCCCTCGTAAAATATGACCCTCAATATTTTATTCAGTGCTCTTCTGTTTCAGAATATGTCTTTTCATTCCAAGATTTCAAAATAAAGTGAAACTTATATTTTGCTCATTATTTTAGGAAAAATTCTTGAATATCGAGCTATTCATCGATTATATGAGAATTTTATAGAAATAACAAATATAATGAGGACTGGAATCCAATTCTTGTGTCCAATGAAAAACAAATTTTCAAATATTGTGGCGAAGAATGTCTTCAAAAAGCCATAAATAAACTTTTCGTCTGAACTCTGATCTATTGTACGGCTGTCTGTGTGTAGGACACGACATCGGGTCCGACGGTATTATTATTATTCCCTATAAAAGCCATTACGCCGTGAAATTATATTCATATATCATTTAGAGCCATAGATTTGGCGGAAAAGTGTATGTCCTTAGTGTCTGAGCGCTTGTTGGTTATGAATATATGATTTATAACGAAACCTATTCTCTGATATAACTAAGTCTTATAAATCTTTATATTTTCTTCTTTGCTATAAAGATATCTGAAAGGAATTCTTCGACACAACGAATATAATGCTCTCATTTAAACCATTATACTATCGCCAGAAAAATAGACCAAATATAAGGTAAATAAATATCAATGAATACCCGACACATTTGATAAATGATTTTTAGGCTTTTCTTCACTTCAATGTATTTTCATGTTTGAGTCATACAATAGTCTATTGAATATTCAACAAAACAGATCTTCAAAAAAGGCATATATTTATCCACTTTTTACTGCTTCCCATTCATTAAAAGTCAAAGAGATTTTCAAATTAATGAAAGAGTAATGAGTTTTGAATAGCGATCATATAATATGATTCCTACTTATCACGACTGTACTAGCATCATTATTTAAGAGCAAAAGTTTGTGAGAATTGTATTAATTTTTTATTTGTTTACTTATTTTAAAACATTTAATGAATTGAAGCGTATATTTCAAATGTAAACTTTGGTTTGAATTTATAGCTGAAACAAGTCTTGAATTGAAAGCCTTATCAATGCGTTTGAATGGGTTTTCATTTTAGAGGCAAATATAATATAATTAAAATTCGTTTTGTGTTCGGACAACAAATTTCAAGCCATAATCAGAGGCAGAATCGCGCCGTTAGTATAGTTAACACTGAAGACTAAGTTTATTTAATTTCGTTCAGTTTATTGAGTGCATCCATTTGTGAAGCGAAGAAATGGACTCTCAGTTTGAATGAAAAATTTCCTTCAATTATCCACTAAATCATTACTGTTTTAAATGTAAACCTATTTTTGTTTGATTAAAAATTTTGCTGAAAATAAAACCCAATTATAGCACAGAATATAATATTTGATAAATAAATATTAGTAGAGATGATGAGTCAACTAATAGAAGAGCAGAGGACTGTTAGGAGACTATAGTCTTTTGCTGAATAAATTGAATAATTTTAATCCTATTCCTCGTTAGGCTTTATTTATTCAGTGCTTTTCACAAATTCTGTCAGTTCTTTAGAAAAGTAGTTGAGTTTAATAAATAAACAGTAATTTGATTTTATGTTTTGAAAAAATTAAGTTCATTTCAAACTTAAACGACAACTGAATAAAATGAAAACCACATCAAAAGAGCGAACAGTTTTATTAAGAAAAAAGTGTTCATACAATGGAAGAAAGCGTTGCTTTTATTTCAGTCAAATGGCATCGTATGCCGACTCAAGATTTAGGATTAATAGACATAACACAACAAAACACATCTGCAGACAAACACTACACCAAATATATGGCAGAGACTGTGCCGAGTGAAATGAAATGCAAGAAAAGTGACATTGGGTTCTGATTTTCATGCAATACATATAATGTTTTTGCACAGATAGAGAGGGGAAAAGAAAGAGAAATGCCAATAAAATGGAGTGAAAGACAAGAAATATGACCGAAATTGTGTAAAAAAGTGTTAACGAGGAATCAAAAGAACTGTTTCTCTCGTTTCTATCAAAATTGTGGCCAAAGAATGAGATGAAGAAAAACAAATGTATAGAAAAAGGAAATTAAATTTTGCATTCGTGAGAATGGCTTTCAATAACATTTTCATAGACAGCAAACCGTTGTCAGTATTGCAAACCCAAACTCATTATTATTCTGATAAATGCTATTAAAAGGCATTGCATTTTAAATGAAACTTTAGAAATATCTTTAAGAATAGTGTTTTGATCTCAAATTTATTTATTGATTAGTAAGTTTCAAACTTTCAAACTGTTTAGTTTCAAATCATATTAAAAGATAATAATTTTCTATTTTTAATGTTTAGTTTTAATCAAATTTTAGTTTAATATTAGTTTAGAAGAGGTTTAGGGCCTAACTTACCAGCGATAGCCATGTATTTGTTATTAACTGCTGATTCTTTTCATCCTGGTTCATTTCAGTTTAGAAGGGGTTGAGAAGTAGAAGAAGAGGAAAACAAATAGGGAATAAGACGTAAGACATTGAGACATGACTTCAATAATGAAAATCTCAGCAAAAAATGAAATAAAATTAAGCGAAAAAAAAATATCGATAGAAATGAATGGAAACAGACATCACGTACTTTCATATTAGTCTTACAATTAGACAGTCATCTTAGTCGTCTTAAAACTAGACTGTATTTACATTTCATGCCATTTCAGACCTAATTTATTAATATAACTCCAAATGTGTTTGAGTTCACACTTTCTTTACTCTCATAGAAAGAGTAAATTTATTTGACTTTTGTTTTTTATGTCACTTTTGATATAAGTCTTGATTTTGATAAATGGATTTTTGTGTCAATTTTGTGAAATACTCACCAAATTTAACCAAACGTTGGACGTTACGATTTGGTTCTTTTCATCCTGCATATAATGATGATAAGGAAGTTCATATTAAGCCAGTATTTTGAATCAATAGTTATCATAACTCTTCACATTTTTTTGGTTTGAAGTAATTGTGTAAAACCTATTAAAACCATTTCCACACTTAATATGATTGAAAGGAGAAAATGATTTGATGGTCATATCCACTGATTTACAGTGTATTGAGTTATACATTGTTTTTATGATTACATTATGTTTTACAGTCAATGAATTTTTTCGATATTTAATAGCTTTTGTTTAATGTCTCGAAATAATGTTATTTTTAAAATTATTGCCGCATTTATTGCAAACTTTCTTCTTATGATATTTTATTTTGAAATTCAATAAAAACTAAAAATCTTTTTATAAGATTTCGTGGTTTTATAGCAGAAGTAAAACCTATAAAATCATAATTTTGGGTCTAAACTAAAAGTAAGAATACTTTTATGTTTTGTTATTATTTGAAATGAAGACTAAATTTGATTTTGATTTATAAGCTTTGAAAATGATAAATGAAATGTCAGCTTGCAAACCGAGCTTCACCTCGATTGTAACCGATTCCAATCAATCTTAACCTTTATTAAAATTAATATTTCAAATGATTAATAGAAAATTTAAAGAGTGTTAGTTTTCTTGATATTTCAAAATAGACTAGGTTTAAATTAGTGAAATTCTGCAATTTTATGGAAATCTTAATAAAAGCTCTAGGCAAATTACTCGATGATGACATATTGTACGACAATTAGAAGCAGCGGAGTATTTGTTAGTGAGATATGGTTTTCATACTTTCACTGCTCATAACTCTTGGATTCAAATTGTGTTTCGCTTTTGATTTGTAGGCAATTTTTGCTCAAATACCTTACATAACGTGAATACATATCGTAGTTATTTGACTTTTATTGTGCTCCAAGCATAACTTAGCCAGTTCCCTATGAATAATTCAATTTCACTATTTGTTTGGCTCTTCGCTTCACTTGTATTTCGCAAATACAAGACTTGACTTTAATTTAAGCCAAACTTCTATCATATTTATATTATAACTTATTTTGAATTATTTGGTTGGAATTCAATCGAAAACAACTGAAATAAAATCAAAATTCAAAAGAAATGGATTTTACAGTAACTGTCACTCAGTTGTTGGCAAACGTTTTTATGGGCACAGAATAACTATTTAAATCCATTCAAATGTATTTTGATTTTAAAATTTCACAGTTTTTTCAATTTCTTGAATTTTTATTGATTGAGTATTTTATTGAGTACTTTATTGAGTATTGCAATAGAGATAGAAATTGATTCAACCATCAAATTATTTCAATTTTTATTTAATTGTTAGCATAGATTCAAAGGAAAGCCATTAAATAAATTGTGCTCTTCTTTTGTTGATCAGCACAAAACCCTCACAAATTCATGGCTTATGTTTTTATTTTCATTTGTTTGTGTCACTCAAGCGTTCAATTACTCCATCTTTTCTTTGAGTTGATTTGTTTGGAGACTCACAGGTAAGACAGACATTGAGTTCTGAAGAACTGTTGGAATATCTGATTGTTATCATTGAGTCCGAGTTTTCATTATTTATACCATCAATAATGCAGTGAAAGCACATTTGCTTACAGTTCACGATATATGTGTGTATGTGTGCACACCACAGATTGACGTTCCTTTAGTAGTGTTTAAATTGATATCACTTTACAAATGGTGAGCATGGTTGAATTGGTTGAATTGGTTGAATTTACACTCTTTGAAGACATATGAAAAGAAAATTCACCTGGTTTGTTCAAATAT
>JAQFXL010001212.1:0-13301 GCA_034693445.1 Edwardzetes edwardsi | reverse complement strand
CTCTAACACTTTATTATTAAAGAGTTTGTTTCTGGGATTCAATACAACACAGAATAAAGGGATTAATATTATACAATATATTATTATTTGTGTATTTTGGTTATGCATTAGTTATGTGTATATATGCAGATGTTTTGCTGCTTTTTATGCCATTTATTTATAAAGTTATTCACATTTCACTCTGTTATTCACGCATTGATTGTCCAGAGAAGGAACGCATAGAAACAGATGAATGTCAGCAAAAATTACAGTCTTCTGCGCTGTTCTGTCAGTTTGTTTTGGATTTTGTTTATATTCCTGTTCTCTAGAAATAAGAATAAAATAGGAGAGGAATAGGTCCACTCTTTTTCAAGAGCTGAGCGAATATTTATGTATTTGTGACAAACAAGTGAGGACTCAATTTATGCCACAAATTAAAGACAAACTGAATGACTGTATAACAAGTTTATTGTCGAACTCAATGGTGAAGAGGAAGCGAAAACTGCTGTCAGCTCAGGGAAGACAGAGTCGAACCGATGCGAATCAGCTGACTCTGGCTCTCAGTTGACTCCTTTCCTGCTTTTTCCCATTCAGTGCCGAACTCTTGTGTTGCGAACCTTTTTATTGATTACAACTATTCCAAAAATAATCTGCAATTTTTCTGCCCGATCACAGCATTTGCGCACACATTGCGTCTAATGGTTGCGCTCTTTATATTTGTTCCTTGCATTGCGTGCAATGCATTCACTAAAATATAAGAACCCCTGAAAAAATGCTTTTGTATTCCTATCCATTTGTGTCTACTTTACAAATGTATTTCTTCTTCTTGTGTTGGGTATGCCTTACAGTTGGCACCGATTTATTATTCTATTAGTTCTGAACACGAAGTTTACCACAAATTCCTATCGATTTGACTATCGATTCAATTAGTTATCACTCTTTACAGCTATTGTCTTATTATTGAAATGATGGCAAACACTTTAGTCATTGGTATAAAATACACAATCAATTCAGTTATCGATTCATTTCATTGAAATAACTTTTGATTCTGACATAAATGATAGTCAAAAATGGATACTATTTTGCACACAATTACTATTCTTATCACTGAATCATCGGTTTGTTTAAGCGATCAAATGATTTGATTTCTCAGATTTTTCAGCACTTGATTACAGAATTGAATAATTTATTCCATTTTTTACCTCCAAATGACTGATAGGGAAAAATATTTGTGTAAAGTAACGATCGATTTGATTATAATATAATTGATTAACTGATCCTCAAAATGATAATACAATTATTTATGAGCTCATTGACCAAAAGTTCAGCTCTTTTTCCTCTTTTTTGCAGCAATTTTTGTGAGCCTTAATTCAAAACTTTTATTGTTTAATAATTCAGTCGACTTTTTTTCCTGCGCTCAGCATTAGTGACATCCCATATACACTGTAATACGATTTCAGTAGAGTTTGTGTTTTGTTGTGTTTCTCCGGAGCCGGTGTTGAATACGAGCGCTGAATAGTAAGCGGTTGTGTAATAATGAGCTGAAGGCTATTTCTGACGCCGAGCCAGTGCTGTCTCTCTTTGGCTGTGCATAAGAGGAGGCCATCAATAAAAACTATATTTTGCTAATAATCACAATTCTCTGACCGTTTGGCAAAAGCGTCTGTGAGTTGTATTTATACAGAGAAAGAAAAAAGAGAGGGCTTTGCGCCAAGATTATATGAAAAACTGGTCGTCCGCTCTGCAAACGAGGAAACCGATAGAACCGGTATATACCATATGTATTCATAGGATCCCATAGGTTATCCACATTGACTTATAGTCATTGTGGCGCCTCATCAGCGCACCACCAATTAGACACTATCTCGATGTTGGACTCACTCGCAATCCATTCTCTTTTAATTCGTTTCCATTCTTTCAATAATGAATCGAAGCTTTCATTGAAAGGGAGGCAAACACTCAAAGACTGAGTCAAAGCGATTCACTGATGCCATCATTTCTGCGATCTCTTCCTCTCTTCAGTCAAAGATTTGAGTTAATCTCAAACTTTGAGACTCTGAGTCGTATATATAGTCCTCTGTTTGAAAAGCGAAGATCAACAACAAAGTACTCAAAGCAGAGAAAAACATTAAAATAAACAGTGAATTGGGTTGAGCTCCAGTTCACTTAGTTCTCAATAATTGTCAGAATGAGAGAGAGAGAGAGAGAGAGAGAGAGAGAGAGAGAGAGAGAGAGAGAGAGAGAGAGAGAGAACGCATGCCATTGAATGGCATCACTAATGATCGCCACCAAAACCAATATCAATAATAATAGAAAAAGAGCTGCCAATTGACTCTAACAAACACCCAGTGTTTAAAAATCCAATACTTCACTTACCTTACAATCCATATCACGAAAACTGTTTCATTAAAATCATTAAACAAAAGAAAATATCAGTTTTTATGATAAAGAAAAAGAAGAGTTTCTTCTCAAATGTATATTCAGTATATTTAGTACTTCTTTTATGACTGACAGACGAGAAAAGAATTGTTTTCCTTATATTTATTATATCAAAGTATCGATAAAAAGATCTTTATATTGAAGTTTGTTTTGTTTCGGAACTGGAAAAACAGTTCCACTTATTCTGTTTTTTAGCGCCAAACGTCTTATCAGTTATCAGATATCGTAATCGTCAGCAGAAGACGAAACGATTAATTTTTATATACAAACGATTATAGTTTAGAACTATTAGACGTCGATATGAACTGTAAGAGTGGTATCAAAATGAAAGTAAGCGTCAAAATACACGTTTGTTATCATATCGCGTGTTAACCTCATATAAGTCTGCGTACAGATTGTCAGTTATGATTGGGTCGGTGTCCTGTGCTCTGTTGCGGCTGTAGTCCTTCCAGTCCTGAGCGCACCAGATCCACCAAAATGCAATGCCATATACTAAGTATGAGCACAAAGTCTTTCATCTAATGACCTGTCATTAACTAAGCTTTTCATATTCACTGGATATAAAAGCGTAAAAATTCTGCTAATTATGTCTCTCTTATTGGTTTGAAGCAAAGTATTTTTGATTGCAGTATAAGTGCATCTAATTTACTCAATAATAAGTGGATTCTGTTGTGCACAACATATGACTAGTTCTCAGTTCTTGCAATTGTTGCCAAAAATTGATTGACTTTTGTTAACAATTTTATTGTCGTATTTGTTATTCAGTGGTCGAAAGCGAAGACCCAGTAATTCCGAGGACGACGTTATGGACGACTGTATGGCTGCAATGGTTCTGATGTCGCTATCATGTAGTCCCAAATCGCCGCGACTTCCGGAATGTAAACACAATTATTGGCCATTAAATAGCATTTAATGGCATTTAATATAAGAATTGAATATTTAATTATAATGTGATTGCAGTAATAATCTACAAGTGCACTTGGCCCGGATGTCTCTACCAAAGTGAGCACTGCCATCAAATCGAGAAACATGTCCGCACACAACATCTCGGGTTAGTCTTTAATTACTCAATAAAATACAATCAACTTTACTGACTCTCCCGTCTGATCGCACATTAATTCTGAGCTTTTGAGCTGTCGTAAAGATTAGGGCCAACCGTCCACTCCGTTGAGCGCTCGATAGTTCGATAGTATTGCAAATATTACGTGAATATAACCAGTCTTTCCTATTAGACATCATATCTCTCAATAAGCTATAGATATTAGATAACAGTGCCGTCAATGGAGACAACAATATAGACATTAGAGTCAGGAAGAGTTTCAGTGAACAGAGTGAACATTGGCCAACACTCCTGACAGATAAGTAATGACTGTTCCCTTTGTTCGGCTATTCTTCACAAATCAAGTGCTTCGATATAAACAGTAATTTGTCTCAAACTTAAAATCGATTCCAAAATAATTAATATTTTGTGACTTAAATAGAAGTCAAACAATAATTGCTATCATTTGAGAGTTTCTGGTCTTATATCTCATGTCTGACAGCATTAGTCTCTTCTGTTTCGCTCTTTTTATTGAATTGTTTCCATTATTTATGGCCAACAGTCAGAAAAACTTCACAAGAATTTTGTTATACTCAGTGAGTCAGAGGCTGTATATTATAGCAATGGATGTGCTTGGAGCTAACGATCCACTTTATTAGGTACCGGTGCTAGAGTTTAGACACTTATTTGGACTCCAAATGACACTTAATGTTGAAAAATTGAAATTTAGAATTGAATACATTTTAATGAATAATAATTATCTCAAATAAATATTTAATTCAATTTCCTGTCATTAAACACAAATTGAAATTTCATTGAATTATTAGAAAAAGAGAAGGAATTCCTTCTCTGCCATCAATTGTCCGATGATTACAATAATCTCATTGTAATAGTCGTCCGACAATTCATTTCTGGTCTCATTTCTTCTATTATTTGTTTTTTTCTGTGACTTAACAATCCTTTCGCTGATGATTGGAGTAAAGGACAGCTGTATTCTGTTCTCAATTAATGTCATTATTCCGAAGACTGTCATTACTTTTCGATTAATAGTTGTTTTTATCTTTAGTCGAACTGATCTCAACGGCGAGAGTAGTGATCGCGAAGAGGAGTTTTACTACACGGAGATCGAAGTGGACGAGAACTCTGTGGGCTCGTCGTCGTCCAACTCGTCGTCATCTCATTCTGTGCCGCAGTCGCCGTCGATATCAAACGACGGTAGTCTGATCTCCGGCAGCCACAGTCCAACGCCATCGCCTCAAACGCACATATTCTTCGCCCAGTCGTGTTCGGCGCCGACATTCAGTCACTTAGAAGATCACGAATATGAGAGACGCCGACAGAACATAAGCTCTGATTTGGAGAACAAATACGATATTAAACTCAATAACGATATTAATTCTATGAATGCTTTCAATGCTTTCAAAGCAATTAATGTCAATAATAACGGCGTTCCCAACAATAAAATCACAAATAATTGTATTAATAATAATATAAACAATAACTCCGTTGCCTTTAGAGGCAAACAAAAGTCATTACTGTCCACTCCGATCAACATTCCTGGTATTACAGGCCTTCCCTCATACAGAGCGCATACATATGCAACCAGTGCTCCGCAGACATCCCTGCAGTCGCCGCGCGTTAATCACAAATATATGCGACTCAATAGCAATAATAATCGGGTCTCTAATGGCAGTAATGGTCAGCCATTTAACGCCTCTATTGGCACAGCCATCGGCACTACAATACTCCAGTCGTCGCCAAACAAAAACTCGCCCTCAAAGCGAGGCAGAGGTGAGAGTCGAAAGTGCAGAAAGGTCTACGGAATGGACAATAGGGATGCCTGGTGTACACAATGCAAGTGGAAGAAGGCTTGCACCCGCTTCGCCGACTGACATCACCTGACCCTCAGAACCGAAATTCAAATCATAATTGAGTGAAGACTTGAATTGTGAGTCAAAAACAGAATTATTTGTCAAAACATTAATCTATATTAAAACTGATGCAAACATTCAGTTGATGTAAATTACAATAAATTTTCGCCTTTTGTTAGAAAATTATGTATTATTATAGAAGAGAAAAATTAAGTTAATTTTTTCGCCATTTATTATATAATTTCAAATATCATATATATATATACATATATATATGATTATAATGATTATTATTATTATCAAATGATCGCTAATGTCTCCCAATCGTAAAAAACTCTTATATTAAACGCATATTAAGTATAGTCAGTGTTCGCTATGAACTCCAGCAACGGATAACTCATCCCTAAAATCGATTCGATTGTCAATGTTTTTGATGATAAACAATGAATAATCAGAATTCAGTCCCATTTTCAGTTCATATAATGTGCTTAAGTCGAAAATGATTTAGTTTATATCGAATCTATGAACCAAATAATGAATATTCCGGTCAAAAAAGTATCCTTTCTTATTGAGAATCAAAACTTTTCAAAAAACCGCTTCAGAATAGAAGAACTGAAAAATAAATTCTATATTTATGTAAATTTTATGCGAATATATGTTATAATGATTGGCAAAAAACTTACATAAAACTCATTTTAATATAAGTTTTTCTCTCTCTAATGGTATTAATGGATTACAAACTGAATTATTATAATATATTAATGAAATTTTTGGCCATTACTTCAGAATTGGATGAATTTGTAAATGATTTGAGTTTTAACTCAATTGAAATAACGAACAGAATATTATTTGCATCAAAATCTAATGATTATTACTATTACTCTGATTAACATTATTCTGTTGATTGACACTAACGAATGTCAAACAAATCTAAAAAAATTGTTAATAATTTACAACAAAGTTGACAACAACTGACTGAACAACAAATATATATAAAAATATATAATTTTATTTATATTTAAAAACGACAACAAAACTTATTGAACACAAAATCCTGTTTAGTATTATAGCGCTTATTATTATAATTAAGTAAAAAACAATTATATTTAAGAAGAGTTCTATATATTGAATGAAAGCTTTATTTTTTCATTTAATTAAAAATTAATTGAAAATTATGACACAAATACTGTTATTATTGACGAAACAAATAATTGTAATCTATTTGAAAGCCCCTAAATTCGCACACATTTTAATACATATTATAGTTAATGTTAATATTTATGTCGTTAATCATCGAATCGATTAATTGAAACAAATTGTTGTTATTATTGTCTTGTATTTAATGATTATTTTGTCAAGGACATACAAACCAATAGTGTTCTTTACTGTCAAAAGGGAATCCCTAAAACCTGTAGAATATTCTGTTCTCTTGTGTTGCTTTTAATCCTCCAGAAGTGAGATATCGTTAAAACATTTTGCAAACAGAAAACCATTTGTAATGACAGCGAAAAGCGTTTTGGTCTAAAAAAAGATAACAAAACGCTTCTGACTGTCGATCAAAATGACTTGTCTTCTGTCAGTCCTCTCTTTTAAATTAGTTGTTTGTGTGTCTGAAGTCATCAAAAATAATAATAATTCTCGTATTTAGTAATTGAAAGCAGAGTTTTAATTGTATTTTTGTAGCACTTGTTCTATAGATTTCAAAATTTCATCTCAAATGTAATGAAACGAATGCTTTCATTAATTATTTGTTTAATTAATAGTTATTTCGCAAAAAGAAAAACAAAATATTTTAGAAAAACTTCACAGAATAGCAGTGAAATTGGATGAAAAATGCATTCATTTCTAAAAACAGGATTCCTTTCACTAATCTTAAAACTATTTCAGAATATTCTGTGCGCCGACTTTGATGTCAAGTCAAGTGATTAACTCTTTTATTCTTCTTATTCTTCACATTAATAATTGTCTTTAAATTTCTAAATGTCTTAATAATTTTGAATCTAATGTTTTAATTGATTACAACATTTCACAGCAATATTTAATTATTGACATTAAAGTACAATATAATCAACAAAACAAAAACCATTACATAAGACAAGACAACAGACACGCAATTATTATTAATATTACCATAACTGCCAAACAAATCATTCATTTTTATATAATATAATATATTATTATTATTTGTATCTTATTTTTGTTTATTATGTTTATTATAATTGTAATCATTTTTTCCTTCTTTATGTCGAATGTTATGAACGCATAATAAGTTATTTACGATTTTGTGCTACAATTTTATTATCAATTTTTGTGTTTAATATTATTTTTTTTGTTTTATTTTAATTATTAAATAATTTAAACCATTATTTGAAAGACAAATGTTTTAAATTCTTCGATATTTTGAGAATTTTTGTAAAATTGTTGAGAAAAATATTTACTGAGAAAACAAAAGAGAAGTTATTTGTAAAAAGTTGTTTAAAAATATTATTGAAATATAAGTTTTTACATATTTTGAATCATAAGTTCTGTTATTTTGTATATTTAATTATCATTATTACTACAATTATTAATAATTATTAATTAATTATAATTATAATAATAGAGATTAGACTCTATTCGCTTATTATTACAGAATCTGTAGATATAGTTATATTATAATTGAAAACAATTGTCTTATTCTTACCATAAAAATAGTTACAAATGTTTTAGAAGACAAACAGACGAATATCTGATCTTATATTATGATTACAAATGTCTTTATCTTTCATTTATTTCTCAGTTGAAAAGTTTGTGTCAAAAACTCTCTTTTAATTCAAAACATTTGTTTCATTCGTTTATTCACTTTATTATTATTATTGATGTAATGATTACTTTATTTTTTTCTTATTTTGCATAAAATTCAAAGAATAACAACGCATTCAAACAGATCTCTACTTTTGTTTATTGAATACTCGAGTCATTTCACTCTTTAGACTCCAGTTTTAAATTAAAACTCAAAAGTCATGAACTCTTCTCTAAAATTAATTTTATATGAATTAAAGCAAATGTTTTGCGAAAACACTTTTACAGTGTTTTTCAAACATTTAAATACCGAACGCTTGAGAATAGAATGAGTTTTCAAAAATACATTTCAATTAAAGCACAGAATAAATATTTCTACTAAAGCTGTTGTAGTGAAGGGTTTTAATTTCTCTAACAAATTAATGTCAAGTATTTTGTGATTATCTGAAGAGAGAACTGTTCGCTAATTGTAATTAAAAACTGATTACTTTATTTAGTGTTGGATTTAATTTAGAGATTAACTCGCATTCAAATCATTGCATTCAATGACTGAATGATATAATTTTCAGTCCTTTTTATGCAAATAATTGTTTTTCGTGAAAAAAAAGTCATCATAAATATCAGCAATTAAATGAATTATAAGACCGACGACTCTGTTATCTCATAACTCTTCTTAACTTTGATTCTAGAGTTTTATTTTTGGCTCAAATGGAGAACAAATATTTATATCCTAGAAAGTAAACAAAACCCATTATACCACTCATTATAACAGAAACCACATTCAGTTCTATCGTTTGATTACATAATGTTTTTGTTCCAAAATATTAGTCTTTAGTTTTAGAAATTAGAGGCAAAACTTTTCGACTCTCTCTAGTGATGGGAAGAAAATTGATCTAAAAATTATTCGGATAGCATTTCTTCTTTGTTCTGAGCACCCGATCCATAACTTACAGTAGATTTTTGTTGTTTAACACAAACTGTTGGTCTCTATTAACGATTCAATCATTTTATTCGACGTTTGATTTTTGTTTCTTTCGTTAGGCCTCTAATCAGTCGTTTAACTTTGAATAAGATTTATATCAATTCGAGTCAGCATTTGATTTATCACTCCTTTCATAACCCATGCCATAGATTTATGGCCTTTCAGTCGGAGTAGAAGAAAAGTTTCTGTCAAATATCGAAACATAATTAAAGTCAGAAAAAAATTGACAATAAATTACAGGAATTCATCAAAACTTGATTATGTATTGAGAGATGACTTTGATTTCAGGCTTTCCATCGTTTGATTAATGTTCGGAAACAAAGTTTTTTATGTTTTGTTTTCATTTAGAAATTGGACTGACTTTCAATCCGATCGATAGTTCGGTAATTTTAGAATACTTTGAGTATAAAATTGAAAACTTAACGATCAGAATATTAAACGGAAACTTTCTCATAGAGGAAAGCCATGCGATTCTGGAGAACATCCGATAATGAGAAATTGATCAGGGCACTGTTTTAAACTCACATTACAAGTAAATAGTGCGCAAAACTCTACTCCATATTATTCAAAATACACTCGAATGCAGTTACAATCAACACCCTATACAATCAACTTTCCTTTATAATAAACAACTTCTAGGTTCCGAACGGACTTCAATAGACATTGATGTTAAAAATAGTCGCTTATAATCAACATTTGTTTCCTCTATAATCAACGGTCCTCTATAGTCAACGCTATGCTTAAACTACTTTAATAGAAAACTGTACTAAAACTACTCCGTTATAATCAACAATAAGTTTCACAAAACTGTAAAATAAAATTCAGAGAAAACTAACCCTAAAATTCACTCAAATGTCTTAAAGAGTTTAAAATAACTGATTATTTACAATAAATAGCAGTATTTGATGTAAAATATAAATATAATATCATTTAAATAACTAACTTTTCATTTGAATATGTTTTCAATACATGTCCGTTATAACGAACATTCCTCTATAACGAACAGATTCTTCAAACCAATCGTGTTCGTTATAATGGCACTCCACTGTATAATTAATTTAAATAATAAACCTTTAATTTAAATATATTTTCAATACACTGCCGTTATAATCAACATTCCTCTATAATCAACAGATTCTTCAAACCAATCGTCTTGATTATAACGACAGTGGAGTGTAGTCCAGATTTTACCTCAAAGATGCTATCGTTTTGAGTGTAGAATGACCAGGCTTACACACGGGATTGTCCAGCTTTTAGTTCATTTTGTCATTATTCAGTTCAGTGTTCAGTTTGAATATAAAGAATTTAAGCTAAAATTTTCAAAATAATTTACATTATGACCTTGGATTCTGAAAAGTATATATTATTGATAATATGTATAAGGGCCTTAAATGCTGTGAAATCAGGGTTGCTCAAAGGGGCCCATTTTCTGGCTATTTAGTCTAGGGCTAAGCCTAATGACTGAAAAAGTAAGCCTAAAGCGCTTAGAAAGGAGGGCACTCAAAATTTTGTTGCCGTACGAAGTCTGGCGGCCAATTTACCCGATATTTTGACGGCATTTCATGTGAATAAGCGGTAAAAACTGTATTAAATTTGCATTTCAGTAAATTTAACTAAACTTTGATCCAAAAAACCAAAAATTAAAAAAATAATCGCCAATTAATCCTTAAAAACTGGATAATCCTCTCCTTTGCCATTCCTTTTGAATTTTGAAAAGATCTGCCGATTTAGGCCCCCAAACCTCGAGCAATCCTGTGTAAAACCCTTGTTATAAGTTGAAAATTATTTCTATTGTTATTGAAAGTATGGTCCAGTTTTGTTCCGTCTATTATCATAGAAAGTCCTTTTTTCTCTGTTTTTCACCAGGTCAAACTAATTGAACGTGAACTAAATTATTAGCAAGCTCGATTACTGGCTGCTCTATTTATTTGAGGCAATTTTCTCATCTATTAGTTTAAGATAAATGATTTTATTTTGGTTTTTGATTGGCTTTCTGTAAATTACTCTGAATTTGAATATTCTTATCATACGATCGACGCTGAATTGAAAGGGGCTGTTGTATAGCGATGCTTTGCAGAGATAAGCATGGTGCTTCAAATGTCAAATCTATTAAGAAAAGTCTAATCAAAGAGTCATAGATTGGGAATAACTGTTTGTTCATTCCTACCATCCTTTGAGATCCATTGACTCGAATCTCAAATTGTTTTGGATATTCTCAGCGGAACTCCAAAGTTATCTCCAAAACACTTCAAACTTTTAACGAAAATCAAATGTTGTGTTTGTTTTCGTAAGTTTTAAGTCACTTCTAAATTCTGTGCCCACTTTCAGACAGTCATTACTGGTTATGAATCAGAAAAAGGAATTGATCATGGTCAGTCATCAACACAGAATTCTCTATTCAATTCTTGTTTGTGAAGGTAAAGAATATCAGTAATGTTCTGTGCGTTTCCTCTCTATCCTCTCGAATACTAATTGAATGAATGCATTAATTATTCGTTGAAATGATTCAATCAATCATTGAATGAAATAAAAGTCAATTTTATTCAAAAGTTATCAAACAAAGTGACAGATATTAAGATCCAAATTTGAGATATGATTCATATCGAGCAACAATAAAAAGCAAACTTATTTCTCCAATCGATTTATTACATTCAATGACGAAATTTTATTTTTTAATCCCTTCTTCGCAAGTCTAGTCTAGTCTAAGAATTCATTACTCGCTTTTGATAAATGTCTTGAATTGAAATATTGAGTCGAATGAAGAAAATCAAATTCATTTGAAATAATAATAACAAAGAAAAATATATATTATTTGTAAGAATAGAATAGAAAGCAATCCTTTATATAACTGTCAAAAGCAAAGAAAAAGCAGAAAATTAATACATTTCGATGTTTTGCTCAAAACAATAAAATTTATGTTTGAGTTGAAAACAAATGCAGAATTCAATTATAGCCCAAATGAGTTCAAATTAATGACTTTTTTCTTAGCGGTCTTCAAACTGCAAAAACTTTGCGCTAAGACTTTGTTAAGTAATAATAGGTTTATATGTGATCTTACATTACTTTATTGCACTTATTTTGGCTCCAAATCAATACATTCTGTACTCAGAGTTAATTCAAAACTCTTTTTTTTTACTTTTTAGCCGTTCCTACGAATGAAAAAACGCATAAATAGATTAAATTTCTTCGTCAGACCATATTTGACGGAATAACAAATAAAATTCGATTCAATGAATATCAGAGTCCTTTTTGTCTGTTTATTCAATTTATTCAGTCCGACAGTCATTTAATTAACTAATGTTTTGGCAGTTATTTTAAACGATCAAAATCTTAAACTCACTGAACATTAAGTTTATAGACTATAATAAAAGTTTAAATTGAAAATCAAATTCCAGATAAGATTCGGTTCTTTTATATTCTGTTTCTTTTGTTTTCAAAGACTTCTGTATTTTCAAAGAAAGAGTAAAAACAAATTCAAAGATATCGAGACATTAAGGAAATGTATAAAAATTTTAGAATTACATTATCGACAAAGTAATGCAAAGTTACACATTCTATAGGGGGATGTGAACCTGGTTGTTTGAAACTAGAATTTTCAACAGCATGAGTAGATGATGCTATTTTGTTTATTCTTCTAACTAGGGTCAAAATGAATAATCTTTAATGTTGCAAATGTGAAAGATTATGGCCAAGAATACTAAGAAGCGGTAAGAATAAAAAAGTGGTTCTGAGCAATTGTGTTTAATTCCAGTCGCACATCCCTCATCACGTCGCTCATCATTAACGAGCCATAGTTTGCAAGGAGAAGGGCTCACAGTTTCAGTTTTTAAAACTTTTCTCTTTCTTTATTTATAATTTTGGAGAATTATTTTAAATCACAATTCATTTCAAAAGCATTTATTTGTCGTCACATTAAATATATATTTCGGTCATTCGTTACGAAGATTTGCAAGCCTTTCAAAATAAAAAGAATGTGAATAAATACAATTTATAACCTTGTTCAGTTTATAAGTCAGATTCTTATCAATCAATTGCTCTTTGAATGTCTTATAATTACGAAACAAATCATATCTTAATTCACAGCAGAGATAATACATATTTTAATGAAAACTTCAGAGTTGATAGAAAAGTATACCCTGTTTATCGGCGTATAATGCGCGCATTATCTGAAGAAAAAAAGGTACTTTTGCCAAAAATTAAGGGGTACTAT
>JAQFXL010001211.1:0-13302 GCA_034693445.1 Edwardzetes edwardsi | reverse complement strand
AGAGAGAGAGAGAGAGAGAGAGAGAGAGAGAGAGAGAATAGATGTTAAATTAAAAGTGACCATGGCGATTGCGCACTGCAATCGCTAAGATTGACTGAGAGAAACGCTTCACAGCATCACTATTTTTTTGGGCACCGCTTCTGTGCACCCGAATAGCACAGCATAACAGTTCAGGGATGAGCAATGAATGCGTTGCCAGAGGATTATCAATTAGATCTGGTTTCAGCAGCAGCTAAATGTATCGACTGTGTAAATAAAAATGGCTTGGCTAATTTTATATAAGTTTATCTAGTTCAATGTGAGCCTCAATTGTTGTTAGAATTATGACTGTTATTAATCAACAAAAATGTCATAGTTTTCAATTTGTGCACCTAGTTTAATTAATAATCAGATTAATCTTTTCAGATAATATTGTTGTTTATTCCAAAATATTATTGGATTTATAAAAATAATATACTTATTATTAAATTTTAAAACTCAACTATTGAACAATTTTTGACCATGGAGCACTCCATTTATTCAATTAACAAAGTAGTGATCTTGCTCATTTGGTTTCTCGCTCTACTCAGCGACAAACATATTTTTAATCTAGTCGGAGCTAAATCAGATAAGTATGTTGAATTTGACATGATCAATTTCAGATTATCAAGATGATATTCAATTTTCCAAACGGGATACTTGACATTAGATAAAGAATCAATCAGAAAAATCAAATGTAAACATTGAATCTAATCTATTTCACTGTGTCAATATTGGACACACATATACCAAACCCGGTTAATTTAATATTCACCTTGTTTATTTACTTGAATTCAATTATCGGGGTATATTTTACGTCAAAATATATTTGAAATTTAATTAGAAATAAATTTAAAAGAAATTATTTTAAATACATTTTTTCTCTGATCAATACTTTTATTTGAATTATTTAATACAAAACAGTCATTAGGTTTAGGTTTTTGTTGTGAATAAAGACCTTAATATTAATCATTTTGAAAATTCAATAGTAGGCATAAATAATTGCAAGATATTTATGGAAATTAATTGTTTATTCAGTGGATGAGAAAAATACATAACATTTGTATTGATTTTTGTCTATTTCTTTGTTAAGACAGAGACGAAAATCGATTTCAAACTCAACTGAGAATTGTTTGAAAATTATTTTTCTCTACTTTTATTCAATTTCTATAAGTGATTCAAATTATCAGTCTTTTAAATGAATTTATTATTTTTTGTTAAATTAATTTATTGATTAAAATTGAAATCAATTTTCAAAATGAATTCAAAAATTTAATCAAAAGCACAAAACATTGCGTTGAGTTGTGTTAACCCTTAAAGCATACTTTCTTGCATCACAATTATGCATTGCGGCAAAAACATAATTGGATTATGAAATTTTGAATTATCCAGTTATACAGAACCTAGTAAGGCTAATAAATTGTATATTGATCAAAATAAAATTAGATTTCATTACTTAAATCTCAAGCAAGTACCATATTTGCACACATAGAAAGAAGATTTGTTAATTAGGTTCATTTAAAATTAAAATGTTACTCTAACGATAAAAGTGAGTAGGTTTAATTAGTTTAATTTATTTAAACAGTGGAATTGGTCGTTACATTGAGAAATGACAGTTTTATCTTTGCCCATTTATTCCAAAGCAGAATTTATTCAAGGCAAATTTAAATTTCTGCAATGAAAATGCAAATCGCTTTACGATTTTCGCCGATAATATTTGATTTATATTCAAGAAAAGTCTATTCTGTGCTCTCTCTCTCTCTCTCTCTCTCTCTCTCTCTCTCTCTCTCTCTCTCTCCCTCTCCTATTGAACCAATTGGCGGATCGCGTGTCCAAAAAATTCTCTGTCAAATACACAGACAGTAAGTGTTGTACTCATTGTCTGTGACTAGTCTTTTCACAAGAGTGATCAGGGTACTATGATCATTAAAAATTCATCAGTGGGAAGTGGAACTTGCAAGTGATGCGTAAAAACTAGAATGACATTATTAAAGCCGATGAAAATGAATAATGTGACAAGATCAATACTTCAAATGTTTTCAATTAAACACACTATTATCTCAGTTAAAGTTATTTATAAAATTACCTTGATAGTTTATCACAAAAGAATCAAGAATAATTTAAAATGGCTTTCTTTAATGGTAATCTATCTTGGTAATCTTGGACAAAATTGACTTTAATACTTAATAGAAGTACAGCCATGAAAATAGAGGATAACTATCAATGACCTCTTCATAATTGAAATGCTTTTCTGGATGCGTTATGTGCTGTGTTATGAGCACCTTATGTCAGCCCTCTCACACACATAGCCGCTATGTTAAGAGCCGCTTATAATACCTGTGCCCTAAAGAATATTCTCAATATTCTGTGCATTAGGTCTATTGGACAGACCATTCACGCGATTCTCTAATAACAGCGCTTTTTATAGCTTTGTATTTATTGCTTACTATTGAATAATACATCGAAACAATCGATTACTTAAACTGTAGTTTTATTTCTTCAAAAGTGTTTTCCATAGCGGGAGGAAATGCCACTAATTATCCGACCATTACTTGAGTTTTTTCAAATTATGCAAAAAGAAAAGACCAATCGTTTTGTTTCGTAGAATTCCAATGGATTTTTAAGTACACAGAATATTACAGTCTATCCTCTATTTAGCTGAAGTATAGTAGGGTTGAAAAACTATAATTTTCTCTTTTACTCGAGACAAATATAACATCTAATACCTGTTAGTCTTAAATTCGATTTCCTTAAATCAAAGGTCAGCAAGGTAGAATCAACCGGAGATCCTGTTGGTTCTTATATCGAGGTTACTCTGTATAAGGGGAAAACGTTCATTAATCCTATTATCGATAAAAAATTATTTACACGAATAGACAATAAAAATAAGAGCAGAAAATACTAATAAAACATTAATTTTTAGTCTCATTTTTCACAGCATTTCACATAAAAATTATTTATTTCGTATATTTTATTACAGTTTTTATTACACTTTTGTATTTCGGATGAGAAGTGCTTTTTTCAACACTAGTTTTCATTTTCAAAGTCGAAAACATTAACTCCAAATGTAATGTTTGTTTGAACTCTACGTTTACTTTGCTGTCTGTGTGCTGTCCTTTGATGGTATGTCCACTCAATTTGTTGGGCGCATCAAAAAACGTCTGCCGCACCAAAAACCAAGAATCGATTAGTTTTTTTTGTTATTAAACATAAGTTTATTAAATCACGTCTCAAACGATAATATAATCTCGAATATAATATTGTTGGTTATTTCATAAATAATTCAACATTATTACTTTACCATGCTTACACACTGTATAGATGATTCATATCTACAACAGTAGACATTGATTCACCTATTTTTTGTGTTTCAGACTATCTTTTAGGTCATCTCTCTCGCATAAAAATTACCAAGGCCATTTTCATTTATGATTCAGATTATAAAACTGTTCAGTAAAACATAATCTGTTAGAAGATCTAGTTGAAATATTTGTATATTGAAGCCGACGTACAAATTTAAACAAGCGAAAGTTGTATTACTCTACCTCATTGAGTTTTACCATGCTCAAATAATTTTCGTTTTATCAAAGCAAAAAAACTATATAAATAAAACCTACTCACATGAAAACCACCAAGCTCTTTGTAAATTTAAAATTCTATGGAAAAATATCATCTATGAAAGTTTGATTCAGTATCATTGATAATTACCATGCTCATATAATTTTTACAGAGACTATGCCGGTGCAAACATCACAAAAATCCTAGATGAATTTTTCGAGAGAGGCAAATACGACAAGAGGGTCCGGCCAAACTACGGAGGTAATATTACTCAATCTTATTTCAAAACTACAATGCTAATTCACCATGATATTACATTCTATTTTAAGGCCCACCAGTACAAGTGGGCGTCACCATGCACATAATAGGCATTAGTTCAGTATCAGAAGTCCAAATGGTGAGTCTATCCACTGAAATCCGACCTCGGTTGTAGTCTTTACTCATACCATGATATTTGATATCAATTCCAAGAATTTTATTTAAAACTCGTATTCATTCAAAAAGGACTTTACGTCAGACTTTTATTTCCGGCAAATATGGAAAGACAATCGGCTGTCCTTTGAGCCGCACGGAGGCATCACTGAGCTGGTGGTGGGCGCCGAAGTGGCGCAAAAGATCTGGGTGCCCGACACCTTCTTCGCCAATGAAAAAGTGGCCTCTTTTCACATCGCAACCACAGACAACACATTCCTTAGGATAGATATGAACGGCCAGGTCTACAGAAGTATCAGGTAAGAATCATTATTTTGTTTCCATTAAAAGCTAGCTTGCTAAATTAAAAACTATCACAGAATAACATTTAAGCTCGCTAATAATCAACAGCAACAAAAAATATTGCATGTATCAATTAACAACTAAATTGAATCTTACTCTGCTTGTTGACCTATTTTCTTGCTAATTGCGAGTTTCAATTGCAATCTAATCTAGATCTGTTTGCTTTGTTTTGTGACTTATTTTGTCCATTGAATGGGCAAAAAAAGGCTGTGCTTTACAACAAAAAGTTCTGTTCAAATATTTTTATGGATTCGGTGACAAAATTGGTGTCAAATTTCAATATTTTACTTCTCTATTGAAATATCAAACAATAGAATATACAGTGAAATGAAATACATTTGTTGACCATTAATATAATAGCTGGTTGTTTGTGTTCTTGCAACAAATGTCGAGCACTTATTCCGTTCATTCTGAAAATTTTCTATTCAATCAATTCTTGGGAAATCATTTGTTATTTTCATGAAAATTAATCTTTTATTCCTTTTAGTTTAGTTCTGAAAAATTCATTAAATTTTTTCTTGAAAACAATTATTCTGTTTTCAATAGAATTTTATTTAAAAGTATTTTTAGAAATCGTAGAAATTCTGTAATATTTTGCAAAAATACAAAAAGAAAACTTTATTTGATTCGAGAGATTATTGAAAATCTTGTACAGTATGACCCGTTTATGATGAACCCAGGTATAACGGACCAAGTTGGGTTGAATCTTTGCTTTTTTTTATTAAAGGGCCTGACTGTATTCTCTCGAAATATTCACTCAGAAAACATATATTGTTGTATTCAGATCTAAATTAAAGTAACAGAAGAAGAATAGAATCAAAATTGAATTTTCGTTCCTCTTTTTAAAACTCAAATTCAATTTCAATATAAAACTGATCGCAAGAAAGAAAACTCACCGAAACTCAAGACTAAAGTGAATTTTTCATTCAATTAATATTCAAAATTTGTTTTTTGTTCAAGCATATGATTTATTGCAAGTTTATTAGAACAATAGGCATTCAGTTTAAAATATATTTGTACTGTTGGTTTAAAAAATTAAATTTAGAGTTTAAATAAATGATGAATCAATTTTTAATATATAGCAAGCTGCTATTTAGGATGAGACATTGAGACAATACA
The DNA here is from genome assembly GCA_034693445.1 of Edwardzetes edwardsi. NCBI lineage: Eukaryota > Metazoa > Arthropoda > Arachnida > Sarcoptiformes > Ceratozetidae > Edwardzetes > Edwardzetes edwardsi. The sequence continues at coordinate 7,833 of JAQFXL010001211.1, read as the reverse complement.
GTTATTAAAGAATGTCTTTGTCATTTTCTAGAATAACTTCAGCGAAATCAGTACAATTCCAACAATACTTCAACCGTTCAGGTAATAACTTTATGGAGTGATTGTTAGTCAGCCTTCGTACAAATGCAATGCTTTATTGTTTACAATACATACAAATTACATGACATTACAATGAAGTTATGACCTGAACGGCCTGTTGTTGATAAAGGTTAAAGTTATTTTGGAAAGTGTCAAAAGCATTCGTTAATGACTGTATGCGCGCCAAACATTAACGCCACTAATTACCAGTCATATCAAACGTAATTCATTTTTTAAATAAGCGTAAAATTATCTAGCAAATAATATTATTAGAAGTGAATCACTCTAAATAGCAATTCGCTATAACAGGCTTTTGAACTGAAATGAGCCTAAAATTGGATTTCAATTAAATTCATTTTTCAAAAAACATTTCAAATAATATGAAAGTAATTCAAAAGATTTTAATTGAAATACGTTTTTGACTCTAAAAATAGTGAAATTAATATTTGTTTTAAAATATTCAAACATTTTTTCAATTCTAATGAATTAGTTTGTAAACAAGAATACAGTAAAACGCAAATAATTGGACCCAAAACCGGTTCAAAGCCTTGATATTGATAATGAAAATACAGTCAATTTCACGCTCTTTTGATTTTAGGGGAAAACATTCACAACAGATAACTAGTTAATGGGTTTTTCAAATAACTATGTCATCCCTTTAAAGTGTAAAAGCAATGACATCTTGGTTTTCGGCTTTCGGTTAAAATATTTCAACCAAGACAATAAAACAACAATTAAATCTTCACATATTAATTGGAATCTCATTGATTTAACCAAAAGTTACAAGAGCAGTACGTACATTTTAGCTTGAGCTTAACTCAAAATGAGCTAGGTAGATTTCTAAGGTTCTATTATTAAAACTGATTTTTTGTAACCGAAAAAAATTCTCAGTAAGTCTTCGAAATGACTGGAGAAACAAAAATTGTCTTCACTTGAATCTGTCCTAAAGGCAGGTAATTTCATGCAATAATATTTGAATTATTATTATTATTACTTAAAAATACATTTCACTCATATTTATATCGAGAGAGTATTGGCTGCGAACACACCGTTTAAAACACAATTAGAGTGTAAAATGAGTTTTGATAAAAACCCATTATATCGTCCAAAATGTTATATAAGAAGCGATTTTTTATGCTTCAAATGAATAGTTTGTGTCTCATATTCACAGCTCTCTTATGATGTGTTAAAAGTTTGCTCAAAAATTACAGCCTTTGAAACATTTAATCGCTTCGTGTAATCAATAGTTGCAGTGTTTTAGCGATAAAATTATTGCAATAATTATACATTCATTTGGGTTTAAAACAATTGTATTTCAAACTATAGTAGAATTTTCAATCGATAGCATCCATGAGATTTAAAAGTGTGTTATCTATCTGATCGAAAAATGTATAGTTTTCTATTTAATCTTGGTATGAAATGCTGAATGAGACTACATTGTCAACTGTCAACTCTCTAATTGTCCGCTTATTCTGTGCTCTGAAATGTGTGCTTAAAATTGATGTTTCATTTCGTGATTGAAAATCAAAAACAGTGTTTTGTCGGCAAATGTTTTGAGAAAATTGATTGAAAATATTTGACATATTTTTTTTCTATCGTGGGTTTTATTGAAAAAAAAGTATCAAACAAATTACTATTTGGAAGTTTCATCGCGTGTTTCGTCAAACTGTAACCAATTTTTTTCATTTTATATAATTATTATTTGAAAAAATCAATTTCCAAAATGAATTTTATTGCATCAAAACTGCCAACATTTTTCATCTTGATAATTATAATCTCGCAAATTACACCCTTCTGCTTGTGCCAATTATTTGGCCGACTGTTCCCATCACTGCACCCGAGTTTCGACTATATATATGATGACCATTCAGATAGTGGTAACAGACATGAGGACGAGCACCACAATCATCACCATCCCAGTCACCCACATAGCCATCTACAGAGCAATTGGAACAGTAATTCCCGTCATCAACACCGGACACCAGTAAACGCAGACCCACATACCAGTGCTTCGGTGCGTAATTCAAATCAAGACTTCTTAAGTACTGAAAGACAATTGGCTTTAGTTCGGGAAATGAACCGAAAAATCGATCGCGAATTCAGACAGAAATTCATTCCAAAGCCCTTTAAGTTGCCGGCCAGTGATCCTGTCCTTTGCAAGACGTCCGGATTGATGGCCGGCAGCCCATCACTTGCCAATGAACGGCCCCTACCATTTGACTGGGACAGTATGTCGGGTCAGTTTCCCGATAGAAAAATTGGCAAAACCACTGAGTTTCCCATCAATAGAAAGAAAACTCCGTTTTTAGGACAGAATAACAAACTGTTTGATCGAAAACCACTCTTCGACTTCACTGAAGGCGACTTTTTAGCCGACTCGGGGCCGGACTATCACATTGGAGGTCATACACACGACTCCTCCCCCTCTAATCATCACAAGAAAAACCATTACAATAGTTTTCACCCACAAGAAAGCTATGCTTCAAAACCCATGTTTGCAAAAAACTATGGCATTGATGAGTTTGATAAATACATTGAAGAAATGTACGGCAAAACCGACCAAATGCTGGCTAAAAGTGATGATCTGTTTAATAATTACCCAAAATATCACTTTGACGAAGACTTACTCGATAAGGATGTGCTCGACTCTACAGAAAGAGCTGTCACTCAACTGCCCTATACATTAGAAGATGTCAAGAGTTGGGATGTCTTCAGGCCGTCCCTCAAAATGAGTCAAATACCAAACTTTAAGTTTATGAATAATATTCGACAAAAAAGTAGTCATTTATTGAAAGCCTATCCGAAGAGTAATAAAAGGAATTCCAGTTTTTTAGACTTTGATCAGGACTTAAGTATCGATCCTATCAACAAAAAGTCACTCAAAATAAATGAAAAGACTAATAGGATGTCGCAAACAAATACCCTAATCAAACATCTGGATAAAAGCTACGATAAACTTGGTCTTAAAACTTCATATCCGAAAGAGACAGAGAAAACCTCTTTTAGTTCAGCTGGGTATTTGGATGTGCTGCCTCAAACCAAGCACTAATTTTTTTTTAATTATTATCTTGTTAGTTTCATCTGGAAATAACCTCGCATATAATATTCACTATCTAAACCCTTTATTATCTGTTCTATTTGAAAATGTAAATATTTTTTAACCAAGAATAAAACTGCTTTACTAATGTCACATTTTTCCGCGAAAATGATCAAGCTGCTAATTTGTAACATTTGATATTAACAGCTGGTACTGTTTATTTTGATTTTATGCCAGATTCGCAGTTAACATGGTAATTTACGTGTAGTTTTAATTAAAATAAAATGATATTCAGAATGCAAACAAAAATGAATGCGATGCTAAAAATGTCATTAATTTGAATCACAAAGATATTAGCCTCGAATCTAATCTACATAATTATTGACAAATCGATATACTGAGCAAATTAATCATCTAGCACAAATTTTGGTCGTCTCTCTCTCCCTATCCCTCCCTATCCCTCCCTATCCCTCTCTTTCTCTCCCAATAAAACTGTTTTCAAAACAAACGATAATATTCTGTAAATGAGATTAAAATGATTTTTCCTTTTATTGAAAATCAATTTCTATTTTCAGATTGTTTTAGAATCTAATTATTATATTTTCATATATCCTTGTTATGTAATACCGGTTCTGGTCAGAGTTTCCGGGTGATTATGGGAAGTTTGGAGATTTTAAATTTTGCTCTAGAAAGGTCAAGTAAAAATCATATAATCTATTTTAATCAAGAAAGATGACATTTATTAGCTAGATTTATAGGCATTGAAAACTATCCCAAAAGTACCAAGGCATAATGAATGAATAAAATCATAACTAAAAAGTATGATTAAGCATAAGTTAAAAATTACATTCTTCTGAATTCGGTTATTTAAACTTGATATTTTAAACAATTTTCAATCTTTAGATAGAATAAGAATTGAAGCATGGTTATGTGAAAAGCATTTACAATTCAAATCTAACAAAATGAGTGATTTAAATAATCACGATTTGATTTTCCAGTTGGAAAGTAGCCTAGATTAAGTGGCCTGAGTAGCCTAGGCAAATATTACCAAGCAAAACTATTCTTAAGTTTTTAATTGGAATGATAAATATATAACAGTTTGTGAGCTATTTTTCAATGAACTTGATAAAAAATTAAAACATTTATGCTCTCTCTCTCTCTCTCTCTCTCTCTCGCTCTCTCTCTCTCTCTCTCACTCTCTCTCTCTCTCTCTCTCTCTCTCTCATTAACATTTGCGTTTAATTTTCACGACTATTACCTCGATTATAAAAATAGATATGAATTAAATATGAATTAGAAAATTGTGTGAATTCGAGGGTTAATTAAAAAAACTGAAATTGAATGCAATATTTCTATGACTCACACCAGGGATGCTCAAGGAGATTCAGTCCTTTCAATATTTCACCAGACAATTTTACCTAGATTGTTTTAGGCCCACCATTTTACTCTTCCCAATTACATACTTCCCTGATTTTTTTGGGTTGGAAAGGTTAACACCTTGAGCTCGCAAGCCTTGGTCATCCCACTATGGACTCAAACGTCAGTAAAATTCATAGTTATGAAAACCCATTGTTATATTTGTGGACAAAATTTGTGTCAATTTGCATAATAGAGTGATTTTTGTGTCGCAATAACTTTAATAACAATCTATCAAATGATTTAACATTTCTTTTCATTAATAATTAATGCATTCCTACACAATTACCATGCTAATGCAGATGTTATAATGAAATTCCGTTGATCTAGATAATTTTAAACATGACTTTAGGGCCTGATATTAGAAAATTATGATATTCTTAAATTTTGCTTGATAATATTAAAATCATCGTCACCTTGTTGTAGACCACCTTGAACATATCGGATTTTAGCCTATTTTAAATTTTGATTTAATCTTGATGATTTATGATGGATAATATATAACCATGGCAATGTTGACATATATAAAATTATGTTGTTTAGTCTATGTAGCTTCTATTTGTTCGAGCTTGTCTAGTTTGTCCAAATAAACTAGTTTGTGAGTTTGATAATTCAATTTAAACATGGTTGAATAGAGGGCTGGCGATTATATTTGGCTTCTATTTGAAATAATTGATTGCACGGGTATTTTGTAGAAATGTGTTTTTGAAAATTTGTTGGACAAAAGTCTCAATTCTGTGTTAATATTGTTATATTGTTTGCAATTTTCTGTACATTCAATACAACTGTTATATAGTGAGTGTATGAGAGCTCTGAGTGTTATTGTATTTGCAGTCACTGCGCGCTAATAGAGGTTTTGGTCAGCAAATAGTTAGGTCTGAGCGCTCAGAATAGCAAATATCCACACACAAAAACGTAACCATCACAGCTGCTATATTTCCCTTGACTTTTCTGATACTATGGTGACCAGCTTTTCAGTTGAAATGTAGTAATAAAAAGTTTCACATGAACTCCAAAGACATTTAAATTAGAATCTAGGAAACAATGAGAAATTTTTGAATTTGTTATACTCTTTTGTTATACTCTGTTTGTTAAGAGTCACAATTTAATCCACAAATTTAGCCTAGGAGAATATTCCTAAGTCAAGTTAAATCCTGGCCGATCTAGTAGTGTTGGTCACTCTATCTGAAACATATATAAATTTCTGGGCGTTTCGTCTCTTAAACACTGACTTTTAATAAACCGGTGGTTATTATTGGCAGATAAAATCACATTTCACTAAATAAACGAGAAAAATAAAATGATCTTTGAATTATTCAAATTATGAGCGAATATTCAGTGCTTTGCTTTAAGTTATTGGTTTTTAAATTATAGCCTTTCATAATGGCGTTTAAAAATGTTAAAAAGTGGGATTGGTGATTTATTTATTGCTTTAATAAAGATATTTATTCCATTTTTAAGCCAGCCCGATTTGAAGCCATCAGTAATCCATCACATTTTGTTGATAGTATTCGAGAAAATCAATTCTATGTTCCATTTGCTATATTTAGAAGAGTTTCCCATAAAAATTATTTATTTGCTCTCAATTTGCAAGTTCAAAATTTTTTTTGCTCGATAATAAGTAAACTCATTTCATTTCAGGGCATTTTAACCAAGATTAAAATCTGATATCAATACTTTAGTACTCATTTGTTGTGTATTTTTAGTAAAAGAGGGAAAAAATAAATTTTTGATTTGAAAACAGTATTAAAGAAAATACTATTATTTTTATTCACATTCTTATAGTTATGTTCCCATATTCTGTGCTCTTATTCTGTTCTCTTCCTTATTACAGTCTTATTGATTGAAAAAAGAGAAAAATTTTCTGTATTTTTATTACGGCTTATAAATACTGTGCTCTGTTGGGGAACGGCTGTGCTTTAGAGGCACAGCAGCGCTGGTGCACAGCCGTATATATTCTGTGCACAGACATCCAGACGCAGCAAATAGACAGAGCACAGGCAGATATATATTAGGTTTGGCGAACTCTGACATTTTGCGTGTTTAGAGCACAGATTTATACCCATTCTGTCCAGTATTGTATACGTATGACGTCACGCGGCATGTCATTAAACCAGGCAATTTTTAAAAATGGCATATTTAACTAATTTGCCAATCTATCATGCAAGTTTATATTTGCTTAATGTCTAAATTGCATTTAATGAGAATTTATAGATATGCAATATTTATGCCTTGTTAATAATAGCCACTTGAAACGGCTCTAGCATTAATTTCCGCCCTAGCTAATTTGCCTATTTTTGCACGAAAACTTGTGCTTTCTTTTTCTCTGCTCTATATTACTTGCTCTGATAAATTAACTAGCTCATATTCTAGTTTGAGTTTTGCTTTTACTGAATTTGCATTGATATTTCCATGGTGGAAAATTTTATTCATTCAAATGATATGTTTATTCAGTGAAAATCAAACATTACTTGCATTAAGATTTGAGTTCAAAAAAGCTTTTAATCAATTGATTAGAATTCCTGTGAATACCATTTGGAAGCAATTCAATCATAAACAGGGGTCGCCAAGGTTACTTAATGAGTACAAGGATGCAAAATTCAAAAATAACAGTGTGATTAACACGTTTGAAAGCATCAATCTAGTCTCAGCCTGGTTATTATTCACTGATTTTCTTTTCTGGACAAAAATGACCAATAAAATAAAGGAAAATGAACTCGGTAAATTATTATTAGAAGTTTAATTGTAGCGAAAACTTAAGTTGCTGAATTTATCTAACCACAAATGACTATTTCGCTAACATTTCCAATTGACCTAGTTTAATTGAAAGATCTATAAAGTAATTATCCCTTTGGCGACCCCTTATAAAAATTTCTATTACATATGCTTCATACTTATATAGCAATGAATAGAAATATGATTTGAGTGGAGAACAAAATTACGCTAAGAATTACAGTCAGTAATACATTAGTAAACATATAATACATTACATAAAAGATTATAATTCAATGGTTTTAATAATTATTATAACATTAATAATAAATACAATATTTATATTAACATTCAATTTATGTATTAATGTATTAATAATATCTCTCTTTATTTGTATGTCTTTATTGTCACAAATGAATAGTTTTTTTGCATTTTTTACTTCAGTAATGAAAAGCAAATTATTTTTTTCATTCAAATTTTTGTTTAATTTTTCTTCGGATAAAAATTCTGAGTATTTAATCGAAAACTCAGTCTCTCTCTCTCTCTCTCTCTCTCTCTCTCTCTCTCTCTCTCTCTCTCTCTCTCTCTCT
>JAQFXL010001210.1:0-13305 GCA_034693445.1 Edwardzetes edwardsi | reverse complement strand
GAGCGTGAGCTCCAAGGAGCGTGAGCTCCAAGGAGCGTGAGCTCCAAGGAGCGTGAGCTCCAAGGAGCGTGAGCTCCCAGGAGCCGTGGAGTGATTCGAGTGAAGTTTGAGTTAGTTTTCTATGAATTTTGTTTAGTTTTATGAACTTAATTGTTCGTTATAAAGGAGTAGTTTTAGTACTGTTTTTTATTAGAGTGGTCTTAACATAGCCCTCATTATAGATGAAACCACTATTCACTATAAGGGATCATTTTTAACATTAATGTCTATTGAAGTGGTTGTGGAACCAAGAAGTTGTTCTTTATAAAGGAGAATTCATTATATAGGGTGTTCATTATAGTGGCACTCCACTGTAATACTTATTGTAAAACATATGGCAATACATTTGATTTTAATGACTGAAATGTGATTATACCTCATAGGATAGGATTAGAACCGATGGTCGGTGTCTGAGGTGTGAAGTTGGTGTGCGCTCAGGGTTTGTGCAAATACAAAATTTGGGCTTGTCAGTTTTTTCATGCATGCACAAACCCCCTCCTCTTGGTGGAATATATTCAAGGCATTTTTGTCGACAATGAGCTGAGTCGATACAGGAGCCAATATTAGGCTGCGTAGCTCCCCTTGGTCCTACCAGTTTGGAGATCATCCAAGAATGAAATAAACTTGTTCAATCAATTGACTTACTGGCTTCCACAGCAATTGTGCTGAACATCACAACAATCACCAAGAATGTTTTGAAAATCATTTCGCAATTCTATGAAATGATGAAAATAAATGAAATATTATCGCTATTTTCTACCAAAAATTACCTTGTTAAATTTTTTATATCAAAAATACACTTTTCACCTAAAGACTTGATTTATTTCCATACGGCTCCCATTTGCTTACCTTCTGATTGGCCGATAAGGGCTACATCTTTTGAATCGAGGAAATACAGAATATTTCGATCGAAATGTAATTTGAAAATTAGTATTGTTTTTACTAATAATTGTTTTCATTGAATTTTATTTGTTTGATCCTTGCTAATACATTAAAATAATGCATATTTCTGATGAATATATAGTCCTTGCTCATTCAAATCCAAAACAACTATTAATGTTACGCAAAATTTTTCAAATAAAACTTTAAAAATAATTATTCCAATCAATCGATATGTTTATTAAAAAGATGCAAAACTTTAGATCTAATCTGAAATTTTCAACAACTGATTAAAAATTGAATCAAAAGAACAAAACAATTGAATTATATTTCATTTAATCGTAAAATAGTTGAGAATTACATCGATTTGAGCGTAAAATCTGTTAAATTATTTACTGAAACCAATACTGTTATGAGATATGAATTATAAAAGCATTTAAATTGAAATTAAAACACAAATTAAATGTTAAATAGAGTTTAAAATTAAATATAAATATATTATAAGTGAATATCAAATATAATATCAAATTAGACATAAAATAAGAAAACATTTGATTAAAATTATAAATAAAGTTTGGTTTCGGGTATATAAAAACGGGGTTACATTGTGTGCTAACATCAGACACAATACTCCACAACTAATGTGAAGAAGAAGAACGTGGCGTGGATTGAGCCGCACAGGTAGGCTAGTTTGTTAAACAGCTGCCATTCGGTGATCTTCAGCGAAATCATTAGTGCAAATATGGCCACTAATAGCAGACCAGAAGTAAATGGCAATGACTTCGAGTATAAGATAAACGAAGGAATGCTAGTGTTGTAGCCATTGAGCGCACACTTTATAAACCAGGGAAAGCCCAGTCCCACCAAAATTGCGAATATATTGGCGGAGATGGCAGAGCATATGCCCATTGAAGCCTTTCCTGTCTTTCTTATCATAACCACAGACGTGACCAGATCGGGAACGGCTGAACCTGCGGCTAATAATGTCATTCCAGCGATGGTGTGGGGAATACATAGAGTTTCGCCTGAAATCAAGACGGAGTTAATAACAAATCTTTTAGAAAATATTGAATAAACACTGACTGAAATCAGTGATGGCATTCACACTAAAGTATGACAGAGTGGAGAGCCATCCAATCGAAATGAAAAATTTGACCGATGATAACATGTTGGACGGCATCGTCAGGTCAAACATGATGGTCAACGGCCACAACAGAATGTTCAGATACTTATTATCCATCAAGTCTTCACTTCCCTCTCCATCTTCGGAGGAATTTTTCATTTGAGCGCAGAATTCCTGATCAATGACTTCGGACTTATTGTTGTTGTTATCCATTTGATCAGAATTTGATTGGAGGCCGACTTTGACCCCAATATAGAGCGCAAAGAGTAGTATCAGTAAAAGTGCGTCAAATCTATTTAAAAATTAAAATTTTCCAATTGATTATCACTTTAAGGATGTGCTTGACTTTTGACTCTTACATATCAACGCTATTATCTTTGATTGTAAATATCAAACCAATAATTGAGATAATATAGAATAAAAGATCTCTGAGAATGGGCTCCGCCTCCAACTTGATAGGTTTGCCAATGAAATAGGCGACGGTAATACCACAGGCCGCGGGAATGGCCAACTGGTTATAGCAGGAGCTGCCAATGATAGCACCCGTTCCGATGTCATTGTCGGTGAAAAGTATTCCGATTACCGAAGAGAAGATCTCTGGACCTGACGTTCCGAATGGTATCAAAATAGAAGCTGTGATTTCAGATGAGAGCGAAAGAGCTATCGATATATGAAATATACTTAAAATCATTTTCAATAATAATTTGCAAATCAATTAAATTTTCATTGGAATTATACCCTTGGAATACATTTACAATGAAATAGAAGAAATTGAAGCACAAAATAAGACAGATTTTACATAAGTTCTTATTAATCAGTGGTGCGGAAGGGGGTCTGCCTGGGGCTCCCCCTTGAACCGAAAATCAAAGCAATGGGGGATACGCTTAACCGTCGCAATTTTACCCGACAATTCCCAAGAAAATTTCAATTCAACTAGATTCAAAGTGATTTAGCTGAAAATTAACCCAATTAAACTGGTTTTATGCTTAAAATCTTGCCTGGGCATAAAATGATTTTATGATTAGCTCCCCATCACTGATATGAATAAAAACTCATAATAGTCTAAAAGAAAGAAAGAATGAAATGAGTGAAGAAAGTGTGCAAGCACAAAAATGAAGATTGATGAATTCAAATTAAATCAAACTATTAACATGTTAATTGTGCTTGCAACCGGATGCTTTCTTAAGGCTCCGAGATTGACAAGTTATCTATGAATGGGATAAAAATCGAAAAAATGTTTTACTTTCAAAACTAATGATGACAATGAATATCAATATGAACAAGCACAATTTTCATAGAGAACACAAATTGTCTATACTTACAGTCGCCGAGTGCTGTGAGATTAGGGACGAAATGCCGGTCACAAAGCGATCCAATAGCCAGACAACAGTATAAGAATACCAATAAGTTGCCGATCAGTGTGACTATGGATCGGATCTATTGAAGGCAAGACATGTTGAAAACAATTAGTCAGTAAATTGAAAGATTTTTGAGCAAGGTTCATAAAAAATGATTGACATAAGTGTCAAAAGCTTACAAATTGAGGGTTTAAAGTGTTGTCATCGAGTTTTCGAACAATTGGATCACATCCAGTAAAGTTTGCATTGAATCCAATCTTGGTCAGATACCGCGGTGCGACAATCTGGTCAGTTGAGTCGACGGGAATCAACGAAGACAAAGTAAGCGCTAGTCCTATAGCAACGATTAAGGTCTTTCCCATTTGCTGTACAACTTTACAAGTTGAAATAAAACTATGGCCACAAAGTGGATAGCTCTGCCTATTTATATGCCTCACAAAGGATCACAAGAGGTGTGAATAATATTTGCCGATAAGATTAGACCACAAATTCACAGCAGTCTCATTACTTTTCACTCTAACCGATAATTGCAATCAAATTTAGTTTTAGTTGCAATTAATAGTAAATTATTGACGAAAACTAATTACGAAACAAATCACTGAAAAAACTAATCATTATTTTCAATGAATTTGCAAAACATTTGATTAAAATACGAGTCTTTTTCGTTGCAATAAAATTAACATTTAGTCCGAAATGACATCATTTTGATCCGAAACATATTTGTAGTCAATGTCACAAAATTATAAAACAAATCTCATTAAACAAAGTGTAAGAAAAAACACAAAGACTTTAACTTGAAAATTGTTTCCAAGATTCAATTGAACATTTATTGGTAAATCTAACCTTTCAGAGAGCAAATGAATTTTTGACTGTTCTTTTTAGCCTCTTATTGGCAATTCTGACAAAAGAAGTTTTGACTACTTTTACATTTTTTTGGTGAAAATACTATTGATTTGCAACAAAACTGTATCAGTAGTTCATCCGATTGTTTTTCGTGTACTTAGACATGACCTTTGACCTTAAGATTACAATCATGTGATGAGCTGTTAGCTTGGAAAAATCCGAGAATGAGATAATACCTCCTCTTGAGTTCATGGGTTTTAAACTTGAGTTGAATTTTAAAATAATTTGATTTCTGAAGTAATTGACGAAAAAATAAATAATTAGTCAAATTTTTTTTAATTTTTTTTGCAAGAGTTTATGAAACTGCCTATAAACCAATGAATAAAGAGTAAGGTTGTTTACACTCATTCATCGTCCACTTGATTGCTGGATAAGATATCTTATTCATATTGATAATAAACTCATAAAATATATTCAATGATTGAGAATACAATCAGTTCTGAAGTGTTTTTGTCTCATTGTCTCAAAATAAAAATTGAAACTTGGTGATTGACATTTTAAGCGACAATTCTTTTGTATTCATATTCCATTGAAAGTTGATATTCAAGGTATTGTTCGATCAATTAATAGATATTTGAGCCAAAAATACATTTATTTTTCACACAATCGATAAGAAGTGAAAATACTTTCAAAACTTTTCCTTTTGTTTCACTGAAAATATTTGTCTTCAATTTGAATAATATTTTGATGGAATTGTTTACAAATTGTCTCAAAATACACATTAAGGTAACTGACACTATTAGGTTATAACCTTGATAACATGAAATTTCAAAGAGGTAAAGCACGAGAAGTGGCCAATAATTCAAATTTGAAAAATATCAAGTATTGTGTTTGGTTTTAAAACATGTAGCAAATTGAGAATTTTAGACCTAGATAATCAAATGAGAAATGACCAAGATACTAAATGTCTTGAAATACTAAAACTCAGTACTCAAATACTATTGATTTCGAATGAAAGTAATGTTTTCATTGATTAAAAAACTGAAAAAAAATTAAAGCCTTGAAAACGTTTGCAATCTTTTTGTAGTGTTGTTTGTATTAAAGAGTCATTCAATTTAGCAATTAATCAATTAGCAAGTATCTATATTTGTATTAGTGAAGTGGTTTAAACCAATTTGTTCAATAACATTGAAATGTTTATGAATTTAATCAGTCATAAGATGGACAGTAGTGTCGAGAATGCCTCTCAAAGTTCACCGATTTAATCGATTCGACGAAATTGTGTCTATGAAAGTCATTTCGAGAAATTGAATCAATATATTTACGTGAGTTCAACAACGTTTGATTCAATTTTGTTTTGCTAGAATATTCTTTTAAATTTGATTCTTGCTTCAAGTTTCACATTTGATCTGGATTTAAAATTCAGAGAGAGAGAGAGAGAGAGAGAGAGAGAGAGAGAGAGAGAGAGAGAGAGAGAGAGAGAGAGAGAGAGACTAATAAAAAGTATTTTCATCTTCAAAAACGGATCCAGTGAACAATAGATAGGAAAAATGAGCGTATAATTGATTTTGCAAGAGCACACGACGAGAGAAATTAAATAATAGGCTTTGTTTAATAGATTATTTGCCCAAATGATTCTGAATCTCAAAAAAACAATTTAATCAGTCCTTCAGATAACAAGCTGTGCTCTGATTGTGATTTCCAGTCAACAATAATCTTGATATAACTTTAATAGAGCCGTTAGATTGCAATTCACTTTTATTTAATCACGTATTCAATAATTGGTGTCAAATAAAAATAAGATGAAAAACAAATTTAATCGCATTTCAGATGCAAATGTGCGGACTATTGAAAGTTAATTCCTCATTCATTTTGCAGATAATTGCATATCAATTATGATGTCCTCCAAAGAGTTAATCAAATTTTTTACATAACAGAGAATGTGTCGGAAAAATCAAAGTTTGATAAAAGGATTAATTGTCTGATTGTTTGTGAAAATATTTGTTTATCAATATTTAAATTTGGAATGTTTTTTGGAAATATCCTTTGCCATCTCAAATATTAGCTCTTGATAACTTTTCATTTATCATTATGAGTTTTCGACCCTTGAATCCAAAAGAATAGATGGCAACAAATTTTAAATTCATTAATAAAAAATAAATTGATTTCAAATGATTATCAATTGATTAGGAAAATGATATTTTCGAGAACCTTTTGATAGGGAAGTGTCTGATCCATTGAATAGGACTCTCGACGGTATTTGAGTGCCACTGCTTTAGATAATACTGATATGAGTTATGTATATCTTGGGTAAAATTCCGTTTGTGAAGAGGGGGTGAAAAACAAGAAGAAGTTTCCGAAACTATGGGAAGAATACAATAATTATGATTACCTCGAATACAATAATAGTCTATCTGTTGCTATGGCCTTACAGTTGGAATCAATTGAAACAATTCATAGGAATGCCAGCACTGAACTCAAGTGTATTATATTTAGATAAACAGTTGATTCACTACTTGTATCGATATTTATCTTTGATTACCAAGAAAGGATGAGCTGGATTCTTTTTTAGTGAGCCAATCAAAACATTTTAGTCAAAGTCGATATAATTGAAATTCTTGAAAATTCAATAAAAATTGATTGATCTCCTCCTTGGCCATCCTTCTCAATGATGTTACTCCAGTCATATGACGAGAACTTCTGAATAATTCATCGATTGATTGCACGTGTATTTAGAAAACTAAATATTATCTAATCAGTGGACTACTATTGGATTAGAGCCCAAGCGTTAGCCCTGATTGTAGTGTCTGTGCACTGGTATAAAAGGAGCTCTGTTTGCGGAAAACAAGTTAATTTCTTATTTGGTGTGTAACCAAGTTATGGCAAAAACTTTACCGCTTTTAAAAGTAATACTGTTTTCAATTACTGTTTTGGACAGACTATCGAATGTGGACTCTTTCAAACTCACTAACCAGGGTTTAAGTACTCACAGTCTAAGTACTAATACTACTCCTCCCTCGGGAACCGATTATTCTGTTCAGATTATTTGGAACCAGACCTCCGACACCTCATCCACTCAGACGAACGTAAGGATTAATTTTTGAAAATTTCAATCGAAAAAAAACATTAAAAGAAAGATAAGATTCGCACAAAAGACACACATATTTATTGTAATTATAATTTACCATGATGAAAAATTTGATTCTTTAAAAACGTGAAAACTGTTTAGCAAATTATGTTTTCTTGTTTTTATTCCCTGTAATCTCTTTTAGATTTCTGATCTGAGTAATAGTTTTTGTCAACACGGGAGCCTTAAACAAGCGTCCGGTTGCAAGTCTATGACCAAGTTGATTTCTATTTTCATTATATATTCGATTAATTTTTATTCAGTGTTTAATTTATTATTAGTTTTTGTCCAAAATATGTGACTGTTTTTACAGCAGACGGTAAGTATAGACAGGGATGGCCAGGGGTTTATCTTGTTGATCTATAGTAGTTTAATTTAAAATTGCCAAGATAAAAAACCAAGAACCTTTTGCCATCTTTGAAACACTGCTTTGTATTGTGCGCTTTGAGAACTGGCTTTAAGTGAAAGACTGATCCAGCAAAGACTGATACCTGCTCATGTCAATGTTAATTTTTATCGATTGACTTAACATGATAAATATCTATATGAAACAATAGGCACATTTCATTGGTGAAATAGTCTTGAAATTGTCAATATTCCTCTACTCATGTCTGGCTATAGCCTACTTGTGTGACGAATATTTTGTCTCATCCCTTGAATATCTTGGAAAAGGTAGTTTCAAATACAGTTAATTTTAGCAAGATGATTTTAATTGAAAATATATTTTCTAGCATTCCATTTACCGCCTGATATAGCCGGAGCTATACTCATACCGATTGGCACTTCGGGACCGGAGATATTTTCGTCTGCAATCGGCGTATTCTTCACCAGCAATGACATCGGAACGGGTGCTATCATCGGCAGTGCAGTGTTCAACCTGTTGGCCATACCAGCAGCATGTGGTATCGCAGTCGCTTATTTCATTGGAAAGCCTATCAAATTGGATCCATTGCCTATTCTCAGAGACTCCCTGTTCTATATTCTATCAATCATTGTCCTGATTCTTGTCATTAAAGATAATAGAGTTGATCTGTAAGTCAATTCTTCCCGAAGCAAAGGATAGGGTTTATCCAATCAGAATTGAATTGTCTTTGTGTATAGAATGGACTCTTCTTTACTGACACTACTCTTTGGAATATATGTCGGAGTTATGATATATAACGCAAAGATGTCGATGGAATCCGAAGATAAGATTCTGGACAATAAGACAAACAAATCAAGTAATCTGTTGGACAGAACCGAAAGCACTCCTCTGCTGAAAGACAAGACTCTTATACTTCTGGAACAATTGGCCGCCAACTATAAAGATAGCCTTGATTATGGATACCACCCAAAGCCCGCACTCTGCCACCATAAGAGTGGCTACGAGGAAATAATCACCAAGAAGTTAAAGGAAATAGAAGAGGATGAGATAGAGAGCAGTCTTATGAATAACTGTTTTATCTCATTGTTATTATCGCCGGTTTATATACTTTTCTACATAACTTTGCCGAAGAGATGGCCGGTCTTCACATTTGTTATGTCAATCGCATGGCTAACTGGACTTTCCTACGGCACTGTTTGGGCAATCAGTGGACTCAGTAATCAAATTATATTCAATTAATCACCGATTAGTTAAGTATTAATCATCTTTTGTCAAAATAGGTGACACTCTATCCATCCCTCAAACCATATCTGGAATGACTATCTTAGCGGCCGGTTCTGCAGGTATACATCAATCGATTTGCACCAAACCTATGATCAATAGCCTGTTCTTCAATTCAGTTCCAGATTTAGTCACATCAATAATAGTGATCCGAAAGCACGGCTCGGCCTCAATGGGTATGTGCGCCGCCATCGCCTCCAACATCTTCGCAATTGTGGTTGGATTAGGCCTTCCATGGCTTCTGAAATGTCTGATTCAATTAGTGAATAGCAATGGCGATTACGGACACGCATTCATACCGATAGAAAGCGATGCACTGCCCTATACTTCAATAGTGTTACTGATAATCATATTTGCATTTCTTCTGGCACTAAAACTATGCTCTTGGAAGTTGTTCACAAAATTCTCACTTATCTGTGTAATTATTCATCTTATCTTTATGGGCGCCAGCATTTCACTCGAGCTATTTGTTCAGTCCTGATAGTGACCCTCCCGTTCCCCTTAAAAACAATAATCATTTCCCACTTATTTCTCACTAATTGTCAACAATTTTATTATCTTTTTATCTGCTCTTTCATGACATTTATCAACAGTTTTATCAAGTTGATTCTAAACGACACAAATGCTCTGAACTTTTACTTACTTTTAACAACAATTTCCTGATTTTTA
The DNA here is from genome assembly GCA_034693445.1 of Edwardzetes edwardsi. Lineage (NCBI taxonomy): Eukaryota > Metazoa > Arthropoda > Arachnida > Sarcoptiformes > Ceratozetidae > Edwardzetes > Edwardzetes edwardsi. The sequence goes on along the minus strand of JAQFXL010001210.1, from coordinate 3,622 downwards.
CCCAATTTTGTGAACAATAATCTCAGAATAATTCGTTTAAATGATTCCGATATTAAAATAATTATCATTTAATTATATACTAATAATAAATTTTATTTTTGAAATTTTATTCCAAGTTATAAATAAATGGTTTTATTGATAATAATTGAAGTGGAGAGGAGTGACAGCTCCTCCGGTGTCAGAACTATAGTCATCTGTTTGGAATCAGACGAAGAAAAAGACGACTAGAATTCGGCGGACAGAGATGGTCATGACTTCAGATAAAATTAAAGACTGAAATGAGGACATCAGTGACTGAAGGAAAGCCTGAAGTCATTTGTATTTCAATTATTTTCATATACAGTGACATCTCATTAAGAGACCACTCAATAAGAGAATTTCTCATTAAAAGACAGATTTTTGAGTCGCAGAGAGCCTCAGTCACAGCAAAATCGACCTCTCATTAAGAGAAATTCTCAATAAGAGAGAAATATCTAGGTCGCCGAACATTCACTTATCTGGAGGTCAGACTGTATATGTTAATCAATAGTCTGTTTGTTATTTAATATAAAACTTCATTGAAGACTGAATTGGTTTTCACTCTGGATTATAAAAATTTTTCATTGTTTTTAGAAAGACCTTAATGAGAAACTGAGTCCATTAGGTGCTGATCGGAAAGCCATGCCTTTTGTATTCAATTCAGAGTAAAGTTAATAATTATTTGGTATTTTATGAGTCATTAATTTTGAAGACTTTTGTATTACATTTTGTGTTCAATACGTTTATTAATAAAAATGTTGATTAAAATTAAGTGCAATTAAAACTGAATCACTTCAGAGGATGTCTTCATTTCAGGATTGGTGCGGGAAAATGGCCGCCAATCTTCTGAATTCAGTAATTTTGAGTTTACCCGACGTCTTATTTGAGAAACAGGACTGGTTGATGATGACTACCCCCCCCCCCCTTCCAAGCGGGTCCTGATTCCCCCAACGAGGACTAGTCCCGTTTCAGAAGCGATAAAACTGATCTTTTTTCAATAAGAACTTAATAAACAATCAAGTGTTTATTCAAGTTATCCGGATTGGTTTGGAATTGGAAGATAAGAATTTGTTTTTATTCAGTCAAAAGATTTGATAAATATTTATATTATATAAACAAATATAGAAAATATGAAAATTAATAATAAAAATAATTATAACATTCAATCAAAACTCAAAATTGTGTTAAATTTATGTGGAAACTAAAAAATTCTTCGTTTAATTTCTTATCAATTCCTGCGGAGGGGTTCAGTTCTGGACGGCCTCTGGTATGGGAATTCGGCGGCGTCGGGATTGGCTCCACCCGGCGTTTGAACGCCATTTCCTCCCAATACACTCACAAATCGGTTGATCAAACCGGAGAAAGTCCTTCGAATAAAGCTTAATATCCCCCTTTCACCTCCACCGCTAGTAACGTCTACTTCTCCGTCGGGGCCGACAGTTGGTGTGCCAATACCCAGCATATTTTTGAAAAAGTTCACAATTCTGTTGAGAAGGCCATCAGACTGCCCCTGTCTTCGTGGATAGCCGGGCGCCTGTCGAGGTATTGATGGAAAGTTGGATCCTTCACGAGGAATGGTTTGGCCAGGAATTTCATTTTCATTTGGGAACTCTAATTGCTTCCCAACGGCTTCTCTCTCAATATCAGACACCAACGGAACGCAATTGACTGACAAAAGTTAAACAATCAAATTATAAACATTTAAAAGTAAACAAGACTCTTATTCAAACATGATCAAGGTCTTTTTAAAATCAAGGATTTGCTTTTCATTGAAATTCCTATGAAATGAAGCCTATGTTTGAGACTCAGAATAAAAATCGGTTTAAATGAGAATAAAATACATTTGAATGGTTTTGCCAGAACCAGAACATGAAAATTAATAGCCTGGATAATGAATAAATTAACTAGATAGTCAAATTGGCAAATATTTGCAAAACTCTAGAAATTAATGAGTATTTTTCGTAAAATTTCGCATAATTTTCAAAAGTCAAGCATAAAGTAAATGAATTGAAGCGGAATTTATAGCTATTTTTTGCCGAAATAAATTTGAATTTATAAACAGGGTAATTAATTCTTAGCTTACTTTTGGCAAAAATATGGAGAATAAATGCAAATATTAATCCAAAAATTAAAGTCCTAGACATCATTGAATTGTTAAAAATTTGAAGTTAAAGCACAATATGAATGAAAGCTCAGCGAATAATGACTAGAAAATAACTTTAAATGCCCAGAATATATATAAGAGAGACAATTTTAGTGCAATTCTTGCCCTGAGCTAATAATGATTAGTTTGTGTGCAAGAAAACGACAATTTATGTAAAATTACTATTCATTGAAATAATTCATTTAAACACTAATTGTTTCGTTCAACAGATTTATTGTTTGAAAAATATTTTCCTCCGAATTGAATGAAAATAAAAATATTATAATAAGAAAGTAATAAATTATTACTAATAATCGATTCTTAGTAATAATTAATTAGTTTGCACTTCAGAGCACTTGAATTTGTATGAAATTCTTCTACTTTTACCTAGAATTTCAAATTTCATGGCCATTTCTCTTGCAACAAACTTATGGAATAATTTTAATGATTAAATTCGCTTGATTAATTTCTTCCCAATTTTTTAGGTACACGTGAACTAAATATAACAATTTTTTTGCTGGCAAAAATTATCAAGGTAAATTCTAAGAATATTTTGAAAACAAAACTAAACTTGAAAAAACCCAAATTGTATCTCATTGAAATTTCTATGAAAAACTCATTCAATTTTAAACTAGGTAATTAATTAAAAATGTAGTTTTAGAATTTAAACCAAGTCTATAGCGACGGTTGTACAATAGAACTCGATCAAACTAATAACTTACAGTTTGTATTACTGTAGAAGTCTAATAGAAAAATAAGTCTAGAACAAAATATTATTTTCTTATTATCTCCTTGCTTATTTACCATTGTTTTCGAATAAACTGCTCATCAATTTTCAATTATATACAGTTTGTAATACTGTAATAATTGTTTAGTAATTAACACACAATAGTCTCTCTCTCTCTCTCTCTCTCTCTCTCTCTCTCTCTCTCTCTCTCTCTATCTCTCTCTCTCTCTCTCTCTCTCTCTCTCTCTCTCAACATGTTGAATTTCGATTAAACCTTGCAAATATGAATTAATATAAATATAATTGAAAATATTTTTGAATAACTTTCCAAAAAAAGATATCAAAATTCAATTGCATTCGTGTTCTCACAATCATCGCAACAAAAAGTGTGCAAAAATTAATTTTTGAATAAACTTGTAATCAAAGTTTGAAATCCAGCGATAATTCAATATTTTATTGTCGAATAACATTTGGTTCTCAAACCTATTGTGATCTCCAAAGAAAGCAAAACTCTATCAGAGAAATATACAGACCTTTCTCCTTAAGTGTGCAAAAAAATTAATCTATGAAATAATGATTATAAGTTTCACTCTTCGAGTGGGAATTACAAGAGCTGAAGCCCAGGCAACACTTGCATGAGTATATTAAAATGCAAACTAATGGTAAAAGCTGTGAAAAAACCAGTTATACATCAATTGTAAAGAGAGACCGAAAGCCTACAGTCGTCGGAAAGA
>JAQFXL010001209.1:0-13316 GCA_034693445.1 Edwardzetes edwardsi | reverse complement strand
ATCCATAAAAAGAGGCCAAAGATGTGACACCTCTTCAGTCAAGCTTTGATTTATTGTGAATTCTGTTGGTTTAAAAATGTGGACTTTAATCGTAGTTTTGATTTTTACTGCAATTTGGGTCTATAGAAGACTCAGTCAAATGTCAATTTTGAACAGAAATGGTATTCCCGGTCCGAAACCGAACTTCATTTTTGGCCATTTGTTTGAAATGAGAAACTTATCGCCAATTGAGAGACAGAAGGCTTGGATTGAAAAGTATGGCAAAGTTGTCGGCTGTTATTCCGGTGCCAAACCTATTGTATTAGTAGCAGATCCAGAGCTGGCAAAGAATATTCAGATCAAAGACTTCAATTATTTCACAGACAGACCACATATGGGGACGAGATTCTTATATCCCAGTCCTCGACACGACGGCTCTCTTATAAGGAGTTGTGGTCAGCGCTGGAAACAAATAAGAGGTATTTTGACGCCAACGTTCAGCGCCGCCAAACTCAAGACAATGACAGCCATAATGGACGACGCAATCAATGCATTCCTTGTATTAATTGAAAGAAAGTCTGAAACTAACGAAGAGTTCAACATTTATAACTTGTATCAGAGGCTGACCACTGATGTCATCGTTAGAACAGCTTTTGGTGTCCGAAGTGGTATTCAAAGCGATGCCAACAATAAGTTCTTGAGAGCTGTTCAACAAATACTGAAAACAAAAGTCAATAAATTAGTCTATTTATTGATTACCTGTTTTCCAGAATTGGATTATTTGATTTATCCTTTGAGAAGACTGGACGAGACTATCAGATATAAGTTAGGTTTGACTCCTATGAGAGCTCTGATAAACATGAGCTCCAATATAATCAAATTAAGAAAAGAAACCCCAAGTTTTCGAAGAAACGATTTATTACAAGTGATGTTAGATTCGAAGATATCTTCTGAAGACATGTCTGCTATGAGTAACGAAAGACTGACCGCAAGTTATGACGAAAACAATAACAACATTACGACTGAAGTCCAACAAAATGGTTTGAAATCATTGAAAAACAGCAAATATAACATTCGTTTGACCGACGATGAGATCAAAGCTAATTGTATTTTGTTTTACGGCGCCGGCTATGAGACAACCAGTACTGCACTGGCATTTGTGGCACACGTTCTCGTGAACTACCCTGAAGTGCAGGAAAAGGTTCGACAAGAAGTTAAACAACTGTACGAAACTGAAGGAAAACTAGACTACAATGCAGTGAATAGACTGGAATATATGGAGTGTGTACTCAACGAAACAATGAGAGTCTATCCGCCGATCATTACATTGGTGTCGAGAGAATGTTTGAAAGACTATAAGTACAGAAACATGACTATACCCAAGGGTGCGGTTGTAGCGATGGCCACATACTACTTACATCACGACCCGGACTACTGGCCAGAGCCCGAGAAGTTTGATCCGATGCGCTTTAGTCCTGAGCGTAGACATGAGATGCATCCGTCTTCGTGGCAACCCTTTGGTAGTGGTCCTCGCAATTGTGTGGGAATGCGATTCGCCTTCTTTGAGATGAAGCTCTCTTTGGCTAAACTACTGCTCGACTATAGGCTGGAAAAGGGACCGAATACAGAAATAGGAGACCCGACCACAACATGTACACTTATCTCTTTTACGCCGAAAAATGGTATTCTCGTGAAAGCCGTCAAACTTTGAGCAGAAATTCCTTTTCAAATCATTTCAAATCAAATCATTTATATCACAAATAAATGTGACTTTTTTTAAGCCTCACTCATATCACGCGATAATTGAAAATGTTTTCCTATTTTAGCCTTTTTTCCGACTTTTGATTAATTACTATAAAAATGATTAATAAAATAATTGTAAGGGAATTTCGGAACCAATTTTCTGCTCGATCATGAATTCGTATAAATTTACATGAATAATTAATATGATGAGCACTTTTTTAATTGAGCATGATTCAAATTAGCGAATCATTGCGTAATCTATCAAAAATAGTTACCCATTAGTGATGTATTGGGGAAATTCAGATAAAAATATTCAACATGCTAATAAATTAAATGCAAATATTTACATTTAAGCAACGTCCAATTAGTTTAGGTGACGAGCAAAAGCTATTTAATTAACTTTCACTTTGTTTAGCCTATTAATGAAGTTCAAGGTATTTACCAAAAAAGAACAGAATTTATCCAAAAGTCTAATCAATTTTCGAGACTCTATTGTATTGATTACAAGTGTTATGCAATTCAGTGAAAAATTATGAGTCGAATGTCAGTCTGTGCCAAACACTGCATCACACAAATACATCAGTGCCTCTGCTATTTTAACACTACTCCCAGCCCTACCCGTGCATTCATACAAATCGTAATTAAATTTAGACTCCTTTTTCGCTCTTTCTCTTCATATAAAAGAAAAATTGTTTTTTTTTGTTCAAAACATACAATACTTTTGGAGTGGTTTTCATATTCATGAAAAGAAATTCGAGATTTGTTTGAATGACTTAATGATAATCTCTTTTTGTGCAAAAAATTTGTAATAAAAGAGAAAAATGACTGCGAATGACATCTAATGGTTTGCTTTCTTTTTTTTCAAGTATTGTTTTAATTGAATTTTTCGGTTTATTCAGCATTAGAAATGAGCAAGGTATTCAACAATACGAGATGAATGAGAACTCCACACAAGAAAAAACTATGTATAGCTGTCAGTCTAGTAACTAGCAGTTTATGCCTCATTCATTTTAGATTTGATTATCGCACAAATTTATAATTTTTAGCTTCATCAAGGGTGTTATGGTTTGTTCCATCTTGCACATCCTCATTTTTCATTCATTTTCCATTTGACGGAATTTTAAGGAAAGTTTTTCGAAGTTTTATTAACGAGTTTTTCGGTGAGAAAAGAGTTAATTCAAACTTAGCTATCAATTCAAAGATAATGTGGTTTTTTTAAATTAAGCTTTTTGTTGAAAACTTTGATTCGAATGCTTGTAAATATTTAAAACATGAGCTGTAGAAGTGTCAAGCAAGATTATAAATAATATCAGTGAATATAATGTAAACGTCAAGGAGTTTGTAATCAAAAACTGAAAGTTAAGCTAAAAATTCCTGATTTGAAAGTAATCCAAAGGAAATCGATTAATGACTGCTTTGTTGGTAAGTAATAAGTAATTATGGGATTTCTGTAATGAATATCCTGTCATTCAAAACGGATTCTTTAGAATAAACATTGAAATGCAATGAATTGCTTGAATATCTTGAATCTCTAATTGCAAGTTCAGTACTGTAACGTAACAGACCCGGAATACTAATAATTTTAATCTGGATTACATGATTCACATGTTTGCCATTTTAATCGATAGAATTACCACTAGGGCAACAATTAAAATTATGTTTATCCTAGGTGAATCGGTGAAAAAATATTTTAATTGTGTTTGTAAAACGTGTCAAATCGTGAATTATTTGCACTTTAGAAGTGAATTACATTAACATTGTTTAGAAAAAATTTCAATTTTCCTCTTCAAACAAATATTAATTATTCAATGCACTCATTTATAGTAAATTGTTTATCGAAGGGCCTATTTTTATATTCACCAGGGTCATCATTCTACGAATATTTATGCCTTTTTTTTAATTTTAGGCTAATTTTTTCAATTCTTTAACAACAAAAAAACAAATCAAAAATGCAATTAATTTCCTGATATTTTTAAGATAATATTTTGTGAGAAAAACTGGTTTTTATATTTATATTTTGGTTTTTTGCGCAAAAAAAGATTCTTTTATTAATGAGTTTTGAAGTGTTTGGGTGTGATTTGAAAATGAATTCTGAAGAAAATTAGCATGCTTGGTTGAAAATCTGAAGAGTTTTTCAGTGAAATTCTGTTGTTCAAGTTGGATTTTCGCTAAAATCTCGCCCTTCACAAAAGTGCACGTATTTTTTGAAGCACAGGGCTTTAACTCGCAAAAGATTGACAGTTGCCATGGCAACTGCTGGGTCAACGATAAATCTTTCTAAGAATCAAACCTGAGTTTTATCAATTTTAAATTCATCTTTCAGAGATTTCGTAAAATAAATTCAAAAACTACAAATAAATCTAAATATATTTTAAGTACAATTAATATTTTTGATATTATTGATCAAGTTTAGTTATAAAATTACATGTTTATATATTCTAGGAATGATAACGGGGTTTGGCTGTATATGTTTTGTAGGCGTTGTTTGTAGTATTAAACAGTGAATTGAATGACTGAATGATTCAGTGCTGAAGAGAAAGACATTAATTTGTGTGAAAATGTTTTGAATCAAAGCAAAGCAAAAGTGTTTTGTTTACACTTTTATTACATAATTTGTCTCCAATTAAAACAATCAATAATTCAAATAAATTTCAGTGAAATTCAACTCAAAAAACAATGAAAACTATAAAATACACGAAAATTAATACTGAATTCAATTTGTTATCTGAATATCGCTTCAAATAATTAAATGTCTTTTCAGTAATTGTTTTCTGTTTCCTATTATTTGTGTTTTATTTCAACTCTTCATTCAATTGAAGTCCAAACGAGTCTTCAAAATAGGTTTTAGTTTTAGTTTTATTTTCATATTTCAAACAACAATTGAATTGAAAACCAGTGAAGCCTTAAATGAGAAATCATTTGCTTTGAAGCCATCGATGTATTGGATATTATAATCAAAATTGTTTTAGTTTTTTATTAATTAGTGTTTAAAAATAAGTTTTAACTAATTGTTTATCTCTTCAAACAAATGAATGAATGGAAGCGAAAAAAACTAATTAACAAAATATTTCAATAATAATGTCTTTGAATATAAGACCGCAAACGAGTTTGAAAAGAAGTGTTTCAACGCCGGGAACTCTTCTCCTCAATTGGCGGACAGTCCTCAACCAGAATAATGTAAGACTTGTCTTAAGACTATGTGTTGACTCACTTTGTAAATAGCATACCCTGTCCTCTGAGCCCCTGGAGAGTCCAGAGTCTCCAGTTATTGACGAATATTAAGCCAGTAATCAAATGTCTGTCATATGTTTTGCATTGAAATTCAGTCGCTTTTAATCAGAAGTCTTGACTCAAATCTGATAATTGAATACACAATCGATTTGACTGTATTTCATACCATTTGGTCACGAATTCAAACTTTTAACTCATTTTAATAAGTGATTTGAATTTATGTCTGAATTTATTTTTCGATAAAAATCTCTTTTATTTAGTCTTTTGGAATATTTTGATATTTTTTCAGAGTTTTTAAGTTTTTCATTAATTTTAGTTTTAAAACAAAGTCTTTTGTTTTGCATTTAATTAACTCTGAGTTCAGTTAACGAATGAAATTCATTTGAAATGCAAGAGTTGTTCAAAGATTTGTTGTGTTTTTTCATGAAAACCGATTTATTTAATTACAAACAATTGAAACACTCTTTTCAGACGGATTTGGATCGGATTGACAGCAAATTTCAGTTATTATCTGTCAATTCGCACAACAGTTCCGCGAGTGTTCTCACACCAGATTTGATCCGAAACAAGTCAGTGGACTACTCGCCCCCTATCAATACAACCAGGTTCGATTTTGGAGACTACCACTTGAAGTACGATGAAGTGAACGATGTGTTGCGAGTGGCGCCCGAAGACCTGGCCTCACAGCTCACACTAATTGATCTTTCGATCTTTGTGGCCATTCAACCGCAGGAACTTTCGTCCGTCCAGTGGACCGGTAGTAGGAAATATCAATTTTCCCCAAATGTGGTCGCATTCACGCAAAGATTCAATAGAGTGAGTCATAAATGGATTTCAACTTATCTTTTGTTTGAGAAACACATAAATATTTGTCTTCGTATTAATTGCTAGACTATTAATGACACTCTTCTGGAGTTCTCTCATTAATTGTAAACATTCCTTATTTACTCTGATTTTTTGAAAAGAAGTCTTTACTCATAAGAATGTCAACACTGAGTCGAACAAAGTCTACTTTCCTTGATTATAGTTGGGAATAGAAATTTGTGTACTTTTGATGGCTTAATCTTAAGCATTTGTAGATTTTTTTGGCAAGATTATTGATAATTTCTATAGTTTTTTAGTTGTAATGCATTTATAATTGTTATTTTGTTGAAATTTGATATTTTTGCAAGTTTATATCAATATATAAATTATTCTAGAATCGTCGTTTTACTTGCTTAAATTGCCAAACTTCAGAATTAGTTGCACCTTGGTCATGTTTGTTAGAAAAACCAACATTGAATTCCGTTAATGAAAGCCTTCTTTATTCTCATTAATTCTGAGCAAATCAGTCGTCCCTTTATGTCAATGAACTCTAGTTTTCGACGACTTTTTCAATTATTTTCACTGAAAAAGCAATCTTTGAATTGAAGACAAAAGCATTAAATTAATGATTTATTTGATCCAAAGGTCAGCTTTTGGGTAATACAGGAAATCCTATCGCATTCGTCGGCAAAACAGAGGGCAGAAGTATTGAGTCATTTCATAAAAGTGGCCAAACGTTTACTCGAATTAAATAATCTTCACTCAGCCTTCGCGATAAAGTCGGCCCTTTTTAGTGCACCCATACATAGGCTGTCAAAAACATGGGCCGTAAGTGTTAACAGACAGGCACTGGCTTTCAATGTCATGTCTCATATCATTTGATTTATCATTTGTTTTAATTCATGTATTGATAACAAACTGAATGACTGATTATTTTCTTTCTGTTCTGATCTCTGGTTCACAGCATTTGTCCAAAAAAGATAAGCAATCGTTTGAAAAGCTCTCCGAACTGTTCTCCGATAGCGATAACTTTGAGCGATTGCGCGACCACTTGAGCGCCTCAAAGACGCCTTGCATTCCATACCTGGGAATGTATTTGCATGACATTGTCTATATAGATGTGGCGCACCCCCACACTCGGGGGTTAGAAAATCCTCAGCGAAAACATAAAATGGATTCTTTACTCAGAATTATATCGGAATTCCAGCGATCAACTTATGGTAACTTAATTTGACTAGATTGTTTGAGCACTAGTTACCCCCTCACCCAATAGCCTATAATTTGATTCGAGTTGTGCTGAGTTTAAACAACGTATGCATTCCTGGGCTATGATTTCAATTCAATTATTCATTATATGAATAGACAATAGATTTTAGATTCTTATCATTTGTCACATGATTTTATGGATGGGTTTTAATGATAATCCGGTCTTTTTTGCAGACAATCTTCCAATTATGCCAAACCTTCAAAAGTATTTACTTTCCGTCAGATATATAGAAGAGCTTCAAAAGTTTCTCGAAGATGAGAACTATAAGTAAGTGCTAATCAGAGCCCTGTCCTCATTCAATGTGTGGTAATTTTATGGTTTGTTATTCAGATTATCTTTAAAACTGGAACCACCAGAAAGTGATAGTAAAAGTGTTTTCTACGTCCGTGAAAACAGCCAAACCCTTAGATCTTTGAACGGCACATCAGTGAATGTTTTGGATCAGCACCACCTGACTTGCAGTGCGTCCTCTAATCGCTTGTCCGTCAGCTTCAACTGCTCCGACACTACAAACGCCAACTCAATGCCGGCCTATAATAAGAAGAAGTTTACTGCCGGACACCGAAAGGCTAATAGTTTGGGCACAAATGTCTTGTCTTCCATAACAGCGATTCCATTGACATCTAAGTCATTGTCATCAAAACAAACGGTTGTTCGGAACCATCGAAATCGTTGTCTTATTGACGATAGTGTCATAAGTGATGAGCCATTCATCGAAACAGTGGGTCCCTTTGAGAAGACTTTTTTACCAAAGTTTGATATAATCAATAACAAGAAAACCATTGTATTGGATGAAGAAGACAAGCCTTTACACCGTTTTATAGACCATAGTTTGCCTTTAACTGAAGACAAAATCTCATATCAAGGGATGGTTAAGAGGAAAACTAGTCTCAAGGATGGAAAGAAGCCATCAGTAAGTTTTCTACGTTTTTGCCCATTGGTTCGTAATCTCGGCCTTTGTTTCAGTTTTTATTCTTATTTTCAACTCTCAAATCATTTTTGATTAATTGATTATCTTTTTGATTGATTCAGATTAACAGTTGGGTCCGGTATTGGCTGGTATTACAGGGAAATCACCTTTTATTCTATGATTCCAAACATTTTAAGAATTATCGGACAAATATTGTAAGAATTGATTGACTTTTTGAGAGAAGATTTACCGAAAATCTCTTTTTATCGTTTATTTGGCTGTAGTTTCGCTCAAATCCGTTGAAGACTCGTTCCTTAAAGGGTTGGTTCGTAGCACTGGTTGAAGACTCGCAGAGTTCAGACACATTCACACTTTCGGACGGTTTCGGCAAAAATGTATATAAATTTCAGGCACCGACACCCGTCCAGGCGTTCGAATGGTATAAACGTATAAATCAAGTGGTGTCTGAGCTTAAGAGCAGTTCCACTAATGAGTGCCTAATCGACTTCGAGGAAGATTCCAGTTATAAATCCAATAGAAATCGATTACAATTCCCCAACATTTGACTCTCGGGTCATGTCTTTCCTAATAATAGTTACATTAAGTAATAATTTGAAAATAATACCAAAAATTTACTGTTTATTAACTGATATTTTAATGTTTTATATTTTATTCTCAAAGTATTTCTCAAAACTACAGAAAGTAATGAAAAATTTGTTTAAAGATTTTTTGTTTACAAATCTTTTTAACGCATATTGTGTTTGAAAATAAAGATTTTACTCATTTTTCCACTTTAAAGCCACAATGGGTTGTTGTTAGTCAACTTTGAGACCACAATGGGATCTAAAATTCAATTAAAATGCTTCTAAAATTGAGTTTAATTTGAGTCGATTTGAAAGTCTCGACAAATAGGGTTTCAAAAGTCTTAACGACACGTCTTTTGTGAGGAACTAATCGTCTGTTTAGTAAACAAAACTTTGAGTCAATTCTATAGATTTGAGTTTAAATTCAATTGAATTCGTCTTAAATCCGATGAAAATCCAATTTATTTGTTTTCTCTCATATTTCGGTCATTTATTTAGGGCTAAAGTTGTGGTCAAAGTTTAGATTTCAAAGACAATGAATTTGGAAAGTGATCTAAATATTGAGAGGATGTCTGTTCAGGAGATCCGGAAGATTATCGAAGACCTCAATGACAAGAACCAAATGCTTGAAAACCATTTAAATATAATGAAGAAGTGTTTCCAAACTGTCGTTAAATTGCACTCATTTTTGGCCAAAATGAGCCTCAAATTGAATGATTACATCACCGAAGAAGAGTCCAAACAGTTGTCTGACTTCCAGAAGTCATTGTCAGAGATGAGCCAAGGTCATATCTCCACTCATATTCTAATGGACGCAATGGGCGGCTCTTCAGATGCCGTTTCTATCGACACTTCCAATTCTGACGCCAATACAACTCAGAAGAAGTCTGTGAACTATCCGTATGTCTGTCCTCATAAACATTGCAATCAATTGTTCAAAACTAAGAGAGAAGTCGACAACCATTCGAACAAATGTCTGAAATATTCAAAAAGAACTGTCTCTATGTCTTGTGATTCTTCTGAAGCTGAGTCGAGACAATCGACTCGCCTTCAGAACAGAATAACGGCTAAGAAAGCCATTAATGTTAAGCAGAAGAAGAAAATGTTGAAAATGAAGTCAAAGACAAATGAAAAGATAGACACTTCCTGTCAAACGCCGTTCTCTTCGGCTCTGATGTCTTTAGCTCTTGAATCAGATGAGATCAGAGCGAAGTCCAAATCATTGAATGAGAGCTCAATTAATGGTCAAAAAACATTTGTTTGTAATTATCCAGAATGTGGTCACAGAGTAAGCTCTTTGATGCAAATGTTTGAACACAGAATGAGCTCACATTCGGTATATGACTCCGAAGACTTGAATCAGAAAAAGAGTGCCACAAATGAAGAGTTGATTGTTTCGCATATCACTGATTCAAACGAATCCTTCGGCGAATGGATGGACGCAACTTCTGATTTGTATTTCAAGTGTTCGGAGAGTTCTTGCGGACAATTATTCCCCGAAAACATTGATCTCTTACGACATATGGAAACAACTCATTCATCTGATATGGTATTAGATCCGAATCAAAACCAGTTCCAACTGAAGACAGAACCGGAACTCTTTGAAGAGTTTGAAATCAAAGAAATATTTGATTCAAATCAGTTGCTATCAATGGATCAGTTTGTAGGACAGGTATCCAATAGTATTGTCAACTCAATTACTTTTCAAAACAAAGCTACGAACGAACAGCCATTGAAATTGACTTTGGGTTCGAACACTGCACTGGAAAGCCTTACATTCGATTCAAACGAATCATTGGTTAAGTGTTCCGAAGACTTATGTGAAATGACTTTCGAAGACGACATGGATTTGATTATTCACTTGAAAACAGTTCATAACAAGAAAGTGAAGAAATGTACGTTTAGTAGCTGTTCCTTCCTCTATGAGAACAGGAATTTATTATGGGTTCACTTGAAGGAGTGCCACAAAGGCCAACAAATGCCTTTCAAGTGCAACCACTTGTCCTGCAATAACGCTTTTTTGACTGAAGCCGACCTCAACCGACACATCACTTCCTTTCACGCCGTTGACAGACATTCAAGCATTAGTGGGATTTTCATATCAGACACTCTATCCAACTGTCAGTCCGTTAAACGGAAGAAATCCTGAGGACAGCACTTAATGTTTGGAAAGATATTAATTTTTATTCGATATTAAACTCAAAAATTGAATTTTCAAATGATTTGTAAACTAATACTTATTATAATCTCTGTTTATATCTCTTCGAATAAATGACAAAACGTCTGATTTGTTGCCATTTTGTTCGACAAACATCTTATGGACATTCTGACCATCAATTGGGAAGAGTGAACATCTTTTTATGTTGTGCTCTTCAGATTCAAAGGACATATGACTAGACTATTATTGATAGTCTTGTGGTCAGAATAGTTCAGATGTTATACTTTTGTCTCAATCTATTGTAAGTGTGTTTGAAAAAGAAGAGCAGATTATCGTATCTCTGGTCGTATTGTCCGCACTCTTTGGACCGATTATTACGCTTTTCGTCCAAAATCTTATGCAAATCAACCAAAAAGTAATAAATGGCTTCAATTGTCGACAAATAGGTTCGGGGAGTGTTTCGTTGGTGGCGCCAAAACAGCGAGTCATGAGTCGACAGGACTATAGTTTTATTTGTCAATCGACTAATACGACGGTCAGAAAGTATTTGTTTGGTCTGACGCCATGTGCTGTCTATAAAAACCACTCTATCGAAAGGTATTTCACTTTTTAAGACATCACTTGAATTATCACAGTTTTTATGATTTAGTTCTTTATTATAGTAATCGTCAAACAATTGGTTGAGTGTCTGTGCGTTAGGGCCGGGAAATACCAGAACTACCTTTTAATTGATGTCAAAGTATTAGTCATTTAAACAAATTTTATCAGAAATCGTTTGATTTACTCTTTGGTCAGTCCAGTCAGGAATATCGGGAAATGTATAGATTCGACAGTCATTGGGAGCTAATATGGCCGCGTGACTACTCGTGGACTTCCCGTCCACTTCTTGTTTATGTTTAATAATATCGATTTTGACGGGAAGTTTGATTGTCGGCACTCGACCTCTGATTACATCTAACGGCTGATAACATGTATAGCAGTAATACTTTCGTGATTTTAGACATCGATTGCAAACCGCGCGGCCATTGATTTCATCCAAGAAATCAGTGGAATCGATGCGGAACCGAATGCCCATCGGATCCGATTCAGAACTGTTGATCCAAAGACTGCTGTTTTGGATCAAAGGCGTAGAATTGAGTTGTTTCTGTCGATTATCAATAATGTCATCACTTCCAACTGATTTCCTGTCTTCATTTAACTCATGAGTTCTCCTCTCAGACATTAGATGTGAAAAATGAGATAAAATTGATTAATTGAATGATACTTTTGGAGAATTAATTTCAAACGATTGTCAACAGAAACACGTGTTTTGATGTTTTTGTTTACACTTTTGAGTTGAACTCTGAATATCATAAACGACGTTATATTCTGAGTTCAATCAACTTTTCGTCGCTTTAAATGAAATCATTTCAAAACCAGAAATAACTTCATTTAATAAAAACGGAAAATATACCCATTTTTGGAACAAAACTAGCAAAAAAACTTAAGTTGCTTTCAAGCGAGAAACACTCTAACCTTCCTTTGAGTCGACCTCTGGTTGACTGAACTGTTTTTATAAAAATTTCTTCTCAAAACCCATTGTAGTCTTGTTTAAGATTTTTCCAAATTTTTCTGATTTTGAAAATCTTTAGTTTCGTCGCTTTAGTTGATGGATAACTTTAAACGAATGCAAACTCGACTTCTTTAGCAGAACTACTGATCACTATATCTGTGTCTTACCTTCGAAGACACTGCCGAAAGAATCCTTACAATCATTAAAAGTCTTTAACTTTTGAAGTTATATACAATTTATTACTCAATGAAAATGAATTTCAAATAATTATAATTTTTTCAAAGATTTTCTTATAAAACAAATGCAAATAAAAAAATATAAAAAACATAAAAACAAATAAAAGATTCATAAGATTTTAGACATCATCGGAATCGTCGATCTGTTTGAGGTCTTCTACGGCGCCCGACATATACAGATCGATATCGATATCCAGTTCCAATTTAGTGGGCACCCGACCATTTGACCTGTATTTTCGGGTAGGAATGAAACTCACATCTAATCCCCGATTGTGTCCAATATTACGGCGAAATATCTTCTTTTCTTCCTTTACTAGTTTCAAATTATGGCGTCTTTTGAAATCCTGAGCCAATTGTCTCATAATATTGTCATCGAAGGACTCAGAATTTCGCCCCTTAGGAGTGTTGTCATTCATTGGTTCAATGTTTTCCTTATCGCCTTGAATTGAATCCAGAATTAGGCAAAGACTTCCGTCGTTTGTCTCGTCTTTACTGCCATTAATTTGGAAGAACCTCTCATTCAATGTCTTATTAGTCCTGACTTTATTGAATGAAAACTTCTCAGAAGACTTTTTTCGTGTCATTTCTTCAATTTGTTCCGAGACTTCAGTCTTTATATCCATATTTTCATCGGATTTGTTAATATCGGACATGTTTTCAATGAGTTATACAAAACTCAACTCTTTTCAAGTTAAGTGACTTTTGATTAAAAAGTTCTGATTTCAAGTTTGACTTCAATTGACACGATTTGGGAAATTTCCAAAATATTAGACAAAACTCATTCGAGGCAAAGGTTTTAGGATTGACACTCAATTGAACAAAAGTTCAAATTTCATATATGCCTGAGTTAAG
>JAQFXL010001208.1:0-13320 GCA_034693445.1 Edwardzetes edwardsi | reverse complement strand
AATGAATGTGAGCTTCGTTTGGGGCAACGAAACAGTTATGTTCGACGAGAATGGAGACCCACCCGGAAGGTAGTCATCATTCATATCCTTGCAGTTCAAAACTAAGTCATTCCATTACCCTATCCGTGCGATTAATTCAATTTTAAAACAAATGACTTGAATATATTCTCAAAGTTTTAATGGATTTCCGCTATTATTCTGTTTGTTCGGAACTAAGTTATGATTTATTGAATTTCCGTTCAATTTATTAATTTTCAACGAAAAAATAGTTCCGAAACGAACCGGAATCTGATTCTACGACCAAATATTTCCCGAATCATACAATTATCAGTTGATTCTGGTATTTGTCGGATCAATCAATAATTGAGTTTTTCATTTCAGATACGATATTATGAATTATCAGCGAATATCTGCCACAGAATACGATTACATTCACGTCGGCTCATGGATTAGTGGCGGAGAGTTTAATTTATTCCGACCCTTTCAGTGGCCTTTGATTGCAATCAATGGCACACCACCTGAGTCCGTTTGCTCAAAGCAGTGTCCCAGAGGACAGGCAAAGGTATGGATTTCTAGATTTTAACTCAATATCACTGAACAAAAAGATTTTCACAAAAAAATGAAATCTAAAGGAAAGTCGATTTAAGTTATATTTTAGATAACTTCTCAAACTTTACTCACTTATTCCCAGCGCTCAAAACTAAAAGGATGACAATTCTGTTTATTCTAGATGCAAAATGCAATTTTATTCTCCCCAATGAGTAAATATTTAAAATCCTAAGTAAATTGAAATTCATAGTAAATGTCTTTTTCTTTCCACATATTTTTTGGCACAGAATATGTGATAGATTTTAGTTTAATAGTGTTTTTTAGTCAATGTATGTAAAGGGTTGTCATATATGCCAAACGTAACACACATTTGTCTTATTTTTTTCACTCAAATCGATGGCTAAACTGAACACATATTAAAACCGATACAACCAGTGATGCAAATGAGTGCTGAGCTCTGAGCGCCTTCAGAGTGTCACCATTTGAACGGCTATTTATCACTCAAATTCATAAATCAATTTTCAAACACTATATAGAATTTGCGAAATTCAGTGGAAAGCCATTTATTCTCACATATTATACAATCATTTTGTTTTCTTCTCGTTTGAACTTTATATAGAATCTTATTTATTTGCTTGAACATCATAAGTCATCTTGCTTAATATTTTTTGCGATCTTTTACCAAAATAAAACTTGAATTTAGTTTAGTTTTTATTTAATGTTTATTTCATTCAATTAAAGCGAAAATTCATTTCAGTTTATTGTCTGAAACTCATAGGAATTTGAGGACATTTGAGACCAAATTGTTTAATAAAATTCACATTTTATTCAAAGCCTTGTTTTTGGTTTTCATAATTAGATAATAAAAAGTCATTACTTTTTTGGATGTTTTAATTCAATTGAATTTAAATTTAATTCTCTTTCAAAAGCAATATTAAAATGAAAATAAATTTTTCTTTTGTTAACAAAAATATTTTATTTCCATAAAAGCGAATGAATTTTTTGAACAAAACCGAAATGAAATCCAAAAAAATGAATAACTTTTACCTCAAACTCTATCCTAACATACATTTGTTTGAATCAATTCCAAGGCTATTCAGGAAAGGAAGAAAAGGGATCAGAATACTTTTTATTTTTGTTACGTTTGCATTGCTCTCATTCTATCCGACATATGATTTATATCTTCATTATTCACGTTGGCATTCATTTGGATTCAATAAATGATCCTGATCACTATATTCTTGGTGTCTATTCAAAGTGCTCGTAAATTAATGAAAATTTTCAACTTTTCAAAAGTAAATAATTTGTGCGAAATGTAAGACATAGTCATTAATCTTAATCTTTGCCAATAATAGCAATCAATTGCATTAAATATTTTATTAAAGACAAATAGCGAGTCATTAGAGAAGAGCTTTTAGTCTAATATATAAACTTCTCATTCGACTGATTGGTCTGTAATTTCTTATCTCATCTCTAATTGCAAGTGAAAGCCTATAGCCGTTCCCCTAATTATTCCGAATAATAGTATTAATATTACAAAAACAAAAATATATTTGACGTAAGAATCGGATAATTTAAGCCAACAGTCCTCTAATGATTCCTTTGACTCTGATTTGAGAGTAAATCACTGTTTATTTGGGTTTCAATTCATTTCAATAAATAAATAATTGAAGCCTTGTTTTCTGAGAGCACAGGACATCATAGCAAGGAATATAGAGTTGGAATTTGTATTAAAACATTGATATTTTGTTTCATTTGCACAGAATATTCAAAGCGATTCAGTGAAGTGCTGTTGGATATGTGTTCCCTGTCGTGAAAATCAATATTTATTAGATGAGTATACCTGTCAGGCGTGTCCTCTGGGCTGGTGGCCGAACGACAATCTCACGGGTAATTAATCACACCATTCATTAGACATTTATCTCAATCTTATAATAGTTTTGCCATTAAATGAATCAATCGATTGAAAGCGAAAATATTCTCAAATTGTTTCCTATATTCCTATTTCTTCACAAATGATTGAAAAATAAAATAAAATAATAATTTCGGTAATAATTTATAAAATAATTGGTAGAAATATAGTACTATTCTGTCATAAATCTTGCAAATAATGAGCACATCATCTCTTTCTGGAGAATTCCATTGGAAAGGCTATTATTTATCTCTGGCTGCGATTTTCATTTTTGTCCGACAATGGATGTAATGAAAGTCCAATTTATTCTATGTTTAGGCTGTAATCAGATCCCAATCGAATACCTGCAGTGGAATGAAACGACATCACTGGTGGCGATGGGTATCGCATGTCTGGGCTTTATTATGACATTCTTCGCGATGGTTGTCTTCATACGACATAACGACACTCCAATTGTGAAGGCGTCCACCAGAGAGCTGTCATATGTGATAATGATTGGAATGTTCTTATGTCACGGCACGACATTCATACTCTTAGCCAAACCGACTAAAACCACGTGCTATATATCACGAGTATTACCCGGACTCAGTTTTGCCATAATGTATGCCGCGTTAGTGACCAAGACCAATCGTATCGCACGAATACTCGCCGGCTCTAAGAAACGAATTATCACCAAAAAGCCCAGATTTATGTCCGGATCGGCGCAAGTGATCATCACTTTTCTATTGATATCCATTGAGTGCGGAATCATTGCTGTTATGCTCGTCAGAGAACCGGCAGATAAAATGAATTTTCACCCCACTTTGGATAAGGCACAACTCATTTGCAATACAACGCCTTTAGGTATACCTTGCAATTTAAATGTTAAATATTGAAAAATTGCAATTCAATGAAAGCAGAATTTCTTTTCCCGTCTGTTCTCTCCCTTTCTCTTCTCTCCATCCAATATTTGTGAAAACTTATGATATAAGACATGTCATTTTAACTCTCACTTTAAAACTTAATCGACTAATCAGTACTTGAAATGCACTTAAATTAATGCATTTCTCAATTAAATCTGATTTTCATCTAATTATCAGATTATTTGAAAAGATTTGAAGTGTTTTAGAAACACATAAACTAGAACTTAATTTATCCAAGTTAATTGTGAAATTATTCAACTAATCTTCTTCTGTGGTAATACAACTCAGACCTCAATTAAATGAAATGCATTCCAAAGAATAATTTGATTCAACGAAAAATCAAAGCAATAGATTAGATGAGTAGTGGGTTTAGTCGAAAGCACAGAATAATGGCTTATTTTTCGAGTTCTTCTAAGTGATCCTCTAATTAAGTCTATGTCTGTTCTGATTCGCATACATTCATCATGTCTTGAAATCAGAGCATAAAAAGCCTAACCTTTTAACTGATGTATTGAATATGTCTTTGAGTTTACGGCCAAAGAAACCAAATGTCAGCCGAGAGTATCGATAATAATCAGACGGAAAAAGAGATACCATTAACAGACAATTTATGGCTAATCATCAAATGAGCAAGACATCTGTCATCTAGTATAATATAGCAGAGAAAATATCCCTTATTTATATCCAATAAGAGAACCTGAATAATGTATGAAAGGAGTAGTAGTGATGGCCCTCAACACAAGTAATTGTCTATTGATTACACTCTCGAATACATCGCTTTTATTAGTATTATATGAAAGGCATATGTCTTTTGATTGACATCTTTTTGTTTGTCTTTCCGTCTTATCATTGAATTGCATTCCCTTTGTCTCTAATCTGAGAAATATTTCGTCAGTTTTGTCTAATTAACTGTCATTTCATTTATGAATAGGAATTACAGCGCCGTTAGGTTTTGACTTTTTCCTGATCGCAATGTGTACCGTCTATGCGGTAAAGACACGTAACGTACCCGAAAACTTTAACGAAGCCAAGTTCATAGGCTTTACAATGTATACAACACTAGTGATATGGATTGCATTCGTTCCCATATATTTCAATTCCAACGCCAAAGTGATAACACTCTGTCTGTGCATAAGTTTCAGTGCAATCGTTGCAATAGTGCTACTATTTTTTCCCAAGATTTATATCATGCTTTTCAAACCGGAGAAAAACAATCGCAGCTACTTTACTACGGCCAAGAATGTGCGCTGCCATATCGGCTATGTGCCCACTATGGGCGTATCCAGGCATTCATCGCATTCAACGTCCGATTTCAGCATGGAATCTCCCCGGTATGTGACAAAGTAAAGCCTTATTCATTTCATTTTCGCATTTCATATATAGATTCGCAAAAAATGTTTGATTTCTTTATGAGAATTTTGGCTCAAAATTGAGTTTATTTTTTGGGCTCAAACTTAACTCAAATTTAGTATAAATTCATTCAGTGATGGCTTTCATTAAAAATGTTTTTTGGGTTTCAAAACTTGTGCTCAGTTTTTGTTGTTTACTACAAATTGATTGATTGATTCAAAAATGCAATCAAAAAGTTACTAGCATATTCTATGAGTTGTCATGTTAAAGAATGAAGAAGATTAATCTGAATTCTGAAAAGTCAACAAAATTTAAAAAGTACTAATTGACAAATATTTTTCAAAGCCTTGGAGTATATAAACTGGTATTTTGACTCCATCTGCTCCCCCCTCCCCATTCACAAAAATAATTGTTTCTTTCATTTAGGAAGTTATGTGAAAATTGGATAACTTTGACAAATATTTGAAATGCTTTTGGCATTCGGTTGATCGAAACAAATCGATCTAGCAAAGTTCTAAACTCATATCAATTGCTGCACTGACTGTAATCCAAGTCCTCTATTCTAATAAATTCTTACTTCAGAGCCTTAGCTCTGCTTTTCTTATTAGTTATGAGCGCTTAACACAAGAACTAAATGCAAATTGGAGTGAATCGATAAATTCTCGTTATATAACACCAAGCTAATCTTTTTCCTTATTTATGACAAAAATAAGTTATGCAATATTTCCACTCAATTATTATAATCAATGCGTTTGAATATGAGTTTGAATTTAAATAATTTATATCATAATAATAGAGAATAAATATTTATACAAAAAAAAACTTATTTCGATAAAATTTCTACTCTTTTTCTGCACTCAAATAAAAACTTTGTGTAAATTATTTTTCTCTCCGAGTATAAGATTTAATACAGGGATGAACATGGGTTTGAACGAACCTAGCAGAAAATAATCTTGCAATACTAGGATAACAAAATAGCACTTATTTTCATTAGTTTTCTTCGAATTTCTATTGAAGTTGAAAATAAGGGGGAGTTAGTTATGTAATGCCCTGTCCATCACTGAATGTTATTTAAGTTTCGCTAAACAGAGAGCTTTTTTAGCAAACACTTGAAAATAACGACTACGAGAAGAGAGAAAATTAAGTTAAAAGACATTATAGTGTTTATTCTGTTCACTCGATTGAACTCTTTTTCTTACTTCACATTTTTGCAATGAATTTATTGCTTCGAAGCAAAAATTGATAATTATTTTTAAGAGAAAATGTATGGTTTTATTTGCTTTGTGTATTAGGCACTAGCTCAATTACATTTAATAGAGTTCCCAAAATTGCTGGATTCAAATATTTTCTGCTCTCAAATGGACTGATTAAAAATGGATCTCAAAAACATTTTAGCTTAATCTAATCTAGCATCTTAATTGAATTAGTTCTGACTGTTTAAGGTTAAACTACTAAGATAAATTAAAATGATTTCATCTTATCTTGGAAATGAATTCTTGATATCTTTCTAAATATTTTGGTAAAATTCTTTCATTTTATTCTCTTTCGGTTTAATACAATTTATTGCAAGTATTCAGTCATTTGTTCAGTGAAAGTGAAGTTTTATTTAAAAGGATATTTGAAATATTATTGTGATTTTGATGTCTGAAAGCTGTGTGATATGTCTGTGCTCTACAATCACATGAGTATTAAATAATGGATTGAAATCGATGTCTGAAATGTTTTAAATTAATAGAATTGGGAATTAAACGACACTTTCTCTCAATGATTGCATTTTTCTCTACAATTTTGACTTTAGTTTTATTTCATAGTTTATTTCAAAAACTAATGAAATTTGAAAATATTCTCTCAATTTTCACAAAAATAGTCTAAACATTCACTAAATTAGAGCCAAACTAATGGAGAATTGACTTTTGAATGAAATCCCAAACTAATTATTTATCGTTAATAAAGATTTAGTCGCAGTTAAAGTTTTCTGAACTCAGTTTTGAATTCACCAGTGAATTGAGGAATACTGATAGAAATGTGATTATAAAACAATGACATCCCTGAGTGAAACCCAGAATATGTGGAATTAATTTTGAAAAATTCTCTTCGCTTTTGATATATTGTTTTGTTTGAACAAAAAAGACTGAGATTTGGATTTACTTTCTTTACTGTCTCTTCGGCTGATGGACTAAATGGTAGGGAAAGCCTTCAATTCTTTATTCGATGGGTAGCCGTAAAACGCTTTTGGGAAATCAGTTCAACATTTTATTCTTCCCAAAAGGCCGACACAAATATTCTAATCGAAGATTATATGCCTTTGAAGACCGACAGAATCACTAGATTTTCTCATCTTTTCTTTTGAGGCAATGGCTGAAGAATAGGCTCTAAATTTATTTGCCATTAAACTCATTCTTCGTTAACCATTATATAAGACTTGTGTAAAACTTTCAACATTTGCTTCTTTACGAGAAAATACTGTTTGAAAATCGCTTTTCAGAAGAAACAGAATTTAAGTGAAATTTACGATTTTATTCACTTTTTCCTCTTTGAAAATCTCTTACATTTCTTCCTTTGGCTTCACTTTTCAGAGTGTCTTCCCTTTAAGAGACTCCACAGAAAGGTTTATACACATAAAGAGTATAATAAATGAAATAAATTGTAATATCAAATGAAATACTATTATTTGATTCGATAGTCAGCAGAAAAGTTTAAATACTTTTTAAATTTAAATACTCCTTAACTCCAAAAAATAGCAAATCTTTTTGCAAAACATTCGTAAAGAATACAATTCTTTCGTGTATTCTGTGTTTAAACTGTTTTGTGATTTTTTTTGTTCAAAATGTGAATAAATTTTCCCACATTTAGTGATTTCAAATGAAAATGACTAAGTTTTAGGTTTTATCTCTTTTTGTGGCTTTTCTTTTAAATTTGAATTTCTATTTGAAAGAAAAATTTTGAATTTTCAGTAAACTTTCACTTATTTTCTGCACAAATATTTTTTTTTCAAAAAATCAATTATTGATAGACTTTTATTCAGTCTTTTGAAGAATAAGTATGAAAATTGAATTTTCTCTATTCATCTGCTAATTCGGCCGGAAATCTATTTATTCTGAGCTCAAAACAAGAATCTTTGAATTATTATTTTGAAATTATAGTTGACATGAGAATAGGTTGGCCCTGGTATTAATTTGAGACCAGTTCTTATTTGTCGTTATGATTAGTTTTTTGATGACAAGAAATCGCAATTCATGACTGACCATAACATAAGAGTCAGCAGTTATGTCAACCAAATGTCAGTCAAATCTCAAACCATTTCTACTAACTTTCCTCTGTTTTCAACGTTTTTCAAAAACCATTTTTATAATAAATCAGAGATTAATCGCAAAAGAGTTCTGTTTTGAGCTTAAAATTCATTTCATTATAGTCTTGGTTGAGGTTTGCGCTCAATATTGAAATCATTATTTTCGTCGATAAAATTGAGTCCATTTCCCGAAACGATAAACAAAAGAGTCATAAAGTTATGTTAGCGACAGTCGTTTAAAGCTCTGGATAATATTCATGGATGTGCGCGGAGAGGGAGAGAGAGAGAGACCTCTTTTGAATGGTCTCAATGGGATCCCAAAGCATGAGATAGTTATCGGATTGAAATTTTTGGTCATCCTTGAAGAATAATAGATATGACTAAAACAGGGGAATGACATCAACGCTCATATCACAAGTGGTATTACAGTCTTTATTCTTCTTATTCAGTAGAGTATAGTCTTGTGTTCGCGGAGTAAAGCCTTTTGACATCATTTTCAGCAGTAACTTATTACAGAAAGAGCGGCGTAATATGGAGTGCCATTGTTTGGACAGTTCGCCACCAAATCTCTAGTCTTTGCACTTCGATGTCATTTGATTCTGAATACTAAAGCTATGTCTTTGTCAGACATTTTTAGGCGCAAATCAAATGAAATGATAGAAAAAATAGCAGAAAAATGACTGAAAAATCTGGTTCTCTAACAAATGTATGCCTTTTATAACAAAAAATTCAGTTTTATATCTCTATTACCAAGAATTTGATTCTCGACATAAGAAAATATGCTTTACTCGTATCAGGATTTCAGTCACAATTGAATCTTTCATATTTTCTCAAATATGTTTCCGTCGATTATTATCATTATGTGATTTTCGATCGCAAAACTTGATATGAATTTCGCAATATTTTTGATTTCTTATTCACTCGATGTGTGAAATGATTTTCAATTTACTCACTCCTTTTCACTGATATTTCAAACTGCTTTAATACAAATCACGTACTTTGGGCTAAACTTTTCATTCTGATTGTAATATATTTCCTCCTTTTTATCCTAACTTCAAAACTAAAGAGAATTCAAAAACAAAAAATTGAATTTAAAAATTTGATTCTGAAATCTATTCACTTTTCAAGAATAAACAACTAGGGTATTCGATTATGTTCTAGTAGAATTAATTAAAATGTAATCAATATATAGATTACTTGAGTAATTGAGTCTATTTTTATTTTTCAATCACTTTTTTTCAAACTTGTTTTTATTCAAGTCTTCTGAAGTGAAGAATTGAATTAATTTTCCCGAAAAACAATTTTTTTCTCTCTCCAATCACTTTGTTTGAGAGCAAACCTGGGTTTTTATAATTGGATTCTCTATGTGTGTGTGAATTGAAATATGTTTTGATTAAGTCATTTGCATTTAACTAACAGTAATTGTAAGTCAAACTCATTTCTCCAGTTCTTGAGATGTCTTTCCTGCAAACCAATAGAGGAGTATTGAAAATGTCATAAACACAATATTGAGTTCATCTATTTTTTTCTGCTAGCTTACACTCAATCCCTATTTATATTCTCGATTCCGAGCGACATAACCTCTCATTTGGTCTGAATTTCGCTAACAATGAATACTGACTCTAATGTTTGAAACGAGTCTTTGTTTAACTTTTCATTGTTTCTCAAACTTATGTTAGAACTTTGTATAAGAAGTTAAACTCATTTAATGCAATAAAATACAAAATTAAAGACATCTTCACTTTAAATGTAATGTTTGTTTGATTTACGATTCGATAATTTCTTTGTTTTTGTTTTTGTATTTATTTTTCTTTGAGTCCATAGAGATTAGAGAAAGCTTAGAGATGTTTATAATAGAAAACATCATGCTAATTTTAAATTTCTCAGTAAACCTAAGTGGATTTCATCAATTATAGAAGAGAACGCCTTCTCCTTCTCATGAAAAGTTTTTTTCATTCAATTATGTAATTTATTAATTGGTTTTTAATTAAATTCCAAAATTTCAGAACTGAATCATTAATAATAATATTATTTCATTGTCTTGGGTTTAATCTTGATAATGTTTAATCGGTAAATCATCCAAGAACAAAATCTTTTCTAATAGCAATTTATTAAATGCAAAGACTTTTCGATTGAATCAGTTTTTGCTTTTCTGTCAATAATTTATAAGAAAATATAATAATCGCACAAAAAAGTAGAGAATTATATCCACTCTTTAATAACTAAAGTATTGCTTACTTGGGATCCGTTGGGACACAACTCGTGATACACAATATTTTGAGAAAAGAAAAGCCATAAAGTAATGTAATGCAGATATTAACTCAGTTTTACTCTAAGCCCACAAAAGCCATGAGAAAACATAATTCTGTTCCAAAGAAAGGAATGAAAATCTGGAAACAACTGAGGATTGAAGTGAAAGTTTTTGTCATAACCTTTCCTTATCTTTTATTTTGAGACTTGCAAGAGATTAGTATCTCTTAAGAAAGTTATTCAACAGTTTATTTATGAAATACTTAACTTTTTTTCTTCGAAATTTTCAAGTATTGGCTTTCAGTTTGATCCGGAAATTCATCAAAATTATCACAATTTATGTCTTAATACTCTTGAATAATGTTATGTCTTATATTTGATCCATTAATGCTATTATAACCTTGCTCAATGCTTAGTGAAATTAAATATTATTAATCATTTATTATTCCATAAATATTAATTAATTTAAACGGCAATCAAATGACGACAACTCCTTATATTAGCTCTAATTTTATTTGATTGATAGATGCAATTAATTCGAGAATTTTACAAGAAAACGATTTAATCGCTTTTCTGAAACATTAGATTCTTTAAGAATCCCATTATTTTAATCAATTTTGGGCTCAAATTTGTTTAACCAAAGAGTCTTCAAAACTGAGTAATAGTCCGATAAAATTGACTGGAAAAACATTTTTTGCTTATTCTTGATGTTTGGCTTTTAGAGCGAAATGTCATTCTAATGGTTGGACTGATATCATAATTATTCGTATGAAAAATCTAGAGATATATCGTATATATTGATTAAATATCTATCCGACCGGTGCTAAGAATGCAATACATCTCCGATTCTAATAGATTTATGAATCAAATGATTGATGACTTTAAGCTCTTCGCACATAAATAAATAATCATCTCATATGTGGACTGCAAATATGAATGGCTTTCCAGTGTTTGAAAAACCACACTGATTATAGTCTTGGAGAACGCACTTAAAAATTGTGGATCAGTTATAGAGAAATTGAAAAAAAGTAAATTTCATACAATATTAGAGTTCCGTTTGTATGTGAAGACAATTTATCTAATGGTCGGACACACAGACAAAGGGAAAGAAGCACTTCATTAACTAAAAAGCGAATTACACATAATAGCAGTTCCTCTCTCTTTCTTACTGTCTCTCAAAGTCTATCTGTTTCTCAGTGCCGACAATAATATAAATCTTAACTATTTTGTGACGAATTGTTACGACAAAAATCTCAGCTCGACTTTAATTTTGTGTGTGTGTGTCGACTCACGATATATGAGCTTGATATCAATTGATCACTTCTAACATCTTCACTATTGGTTCACTTTTTTTAATCAACTCATATAACATATGCCTCCTATTGTCTGTTATCTATAGTTTCCGTTGAAAAAAGCAAAATCTCTTCTTTTTCTTCATTCTTCTGAGTCTTCATTCATTGGTTTGCAACCAAATCGGAGATAAGGTCTTAATTAGACACAAGAAATGACTGAAAACAGTATTCAAATCTATTTTCATTGATTTGATTTATTTTTCCATTCATTTTGATATTGACTTCCATTGTCTGATATGCCGACTTGGTTTTGACGGACTATTCTGTGCTCTTTGTCGATATGCTGAGCGCAAAAAGTGGGTTAATTCATTTGTTTATCATTAGCGGACATTCGGAGCTATGATTTATATGCTGTCCAGTGGTCGGGTCAGAGAATAATAAATATATTAGTTTAATGTGAAAACGAGTCCAATCCTGTGATCTTAATGTTGGTTCTTATTATTGGCTACAAATGTCTAATTTAGAGAGTCGTTTGTGCCATACATCACAATGTTATGGTCGTCCATCACATCATTCAAGGCTTATAAATTGCATTTCTCTACTCATAACTCGATTTCAAATTCAAATTAGGTCTAAGACCAGACGTCCAGTTATATACCAAATGCAAAAAATGTATTACCCATCAAATTTTAGTTCTAATAAATTAAATTAATTTGACTGAAAGCCATTCATTTGATTGATTTCTGACATAAAAGCCAAACACATAACACGTGAACATTAAATGTCATTCACTTCGGATATTAAATACATTTATTAATACTATTATTCAAATGAAAATACGTTTATTATTATCGATAGCACTGAACAAGTATTTCAATCGATGTCAGGTTAAAGGATCGCCGGTTTTTCCATAAAATTACATAATTATGAATTCCTTCAGTAAATATTTGTTAAAGACAGTGACGCACAGTCATTTCAGATTGACCATCCAAGATTACTCACCTACTCTATATAATTTCTAATTTTGCTAGAATTTTGTTTCAAACTCCCCCTAAAATGCTTGATTATGCCTTATCTTAAGGTATGCAAAGGTTGCGCATCTCTGGTCTGGTCATAACTTTTAATAAATTCATCTCAAATGTGATGATGTTTTGGAATGAAATGTTTAATTTGGGAACAAAGCACTCATTTTCTCCTCAATTGAAGTGATAAATGAGAAATACTTAACATTAGAGTCGAGTAATAAACAATTTTTGCGATACTCTTTAGTTTGTGAACATATTACAGTAAATATTGACTCAGGGCAACCGTTTGGTGCACTGAAATGCCTTTGCCTAAATCGAATATTGCCTTAACTGAATAGGTGAAAAAATGCAAATGTTTTATAATTGCATTTATTTGCTCTGATCGTTGTTTGGACGAAAATGAAGGCGCTTGCTCACTTCTCATAAATTAAGGAATTTTAACTTTTCATCTAAATTTAAAGTTGAGCAAGAATCAAATTCAAATAACAACCAGTGATGCCCAAGGGGAGCATAGCCCAAATACTTCCTGTGTTTTAGGCTCGAGGTACCCGATTTCTATTTGTTCGACCTAGATTATTTAAATTCCTTTATTGAAACTTTTATGAAAACATCCATTTTGTTGAAACTAGGTAACAATATTCAATAGTTAGTGATGTTCTGCTTCCAACTAACGCCAGAAACTCATTAAGAGTATTAGTCAATGAATTCTAACAATAATTTATATAATGTTATATACACTGCAATAGACTAT
>JAQFXL010001207.1:0-13323 GCA_034693445.1 Edwardzetes edwardsi | reverse complement strand
TAAAAGACTTGCATTGATAAAACTTAATTGATTATTGTCTGAACCGGTGATACCATTGAATTAGCGCTCAGAGAGAGCTCTGCATTGATTGGCATTACTTGACATCAAAAATGACTGCATTTCGCTATAATTTCTGATTATTTTTGATTAGTTTTTAATTATGGTTTGAATTGTAATCACTTTTATTACAGATTATGTATATTTCGAGACGTCTTCGACAATACCCTTTCAGATAAGAAGAATAGAAGAATTAATTAAAGTGAGTCAATGAACTCAATGTTAATTTGTTGCTCCAAATCGACCATAGCTATGAATCGGCATATAGTCAGGAGCTCTTCTTTTTTAATCAGAGCACTACTAGTTAGCGTTAGTCGGCTTTCACTCAATTCATAACCTAAACCTTGACTTTCATTAATCGGAATCTTGTGTTCAAAAGACAACTTTCTAGAGATTCTGGGGTTGACTTCTTTGGGGTGACTTCTTTGGGGTGACTTCTTTGGGTGACTTCTTTGGGTGACTTCTTTGATCCTTTCATTAATGGAGTTCTCCATTCATTGGATTTGTTTTAATTTAAGAATCGATTATTTCTATTATTCTCAGCTATGGCTCGATTCTGAGCTCAACAAAAGCTTATTAATGGTTCGACTCTTTTCTTACATTGTGTTAACTTTTTTTGTGTGGACAGACCCCTAATGGCAACGTCGAGGCCAAAGTCATGTGTTTTTTCAGGCGCCGGGATATATCGGGATCACTGATAGTGTTGGCGGACAAACATCAAAGTAATTGTTTATTTGATTTCGAGTTAAATCTTAAGTTATAAATATGTGAATATCCTTCAGCGCAGCACATCTTAGCCTATCTATTAGTAGTGGTCTTTAATGAGCGAACAAACAATATGTGCGTTGAGTTTAAAATAATCTTAGATTCGATGAGAGGCTGACGTCGGTATCGAACGTGTGGTTTGTGCTGTACTTTAGTATAGGATATGATATGTTGTGTGCACTGCCATTGACTGCATTGATGTGGTGTTAGTGTGAGCTCTGCTCATAAATTTGTCTCAGAGAGAGAACTGTCAACTAATTCTGGTCAAAGTATACTCTTTCTTCCTGCCCTTTATATATGAATCAACTGCTGCTCGAGGGAACGGAGCCCTCGGGGGGGAAGGAGTGTATCTCTTAATAAATTACACACACTTTCAATGCTTTTTATGCGCTCTCTTTCTTTGACTATTGTTTTTAACTCTTGAGTTGATATCTCGTAAAACACTTCTTAAAGCAATTTAAACGAAAAGTATTTGATTTTAGAGCCAAAAGTAGTGACAATTGAAGTGATTGGGAGTATTGGCGGTCAAAATGTCTTCGATTCGTCACTCGATTATAATTATTGCTTTTACACTATATGTCTAAAGCTATAGTCCGACCGACTCAATAAAGTTCATTAGTTTTGCCTGGAAGTGCTTCTACCCCTCCCTACCAGTTCTCTAATTTTTGAAGGTGTTTGTTAACTGAGCAGAGCATCACTCTATCAGCCCTATAGGCGCTCACAATCGCGTCACTAATTGTCTCCACTTCTGCACAAGTTTTGCATAACCTTATCGTCTATTCATTGATCAAAATATGTTTGAACTATTTTTTCTGCACTACCAGTGCTTTACTTGTGTCGCATAGCTCTCCTATGCATTCAAATCTTAGGACTGCCCTCTAATTCATCGTCACTTTAATTATCTATTCATCTAATATAATGTCCGACGAATAGGAAAGTTAATCGATTTATAAGACTATTGAAATTTGATCCTAATTTAAGAGCACAGAATCAATAGTTAGTCCATTTATGGTATAAAATGAATATTTTTTTGCATAAACTTCTAAAAAAATTATGTATTCGTGACTTGAATTCTCCAAAATGTCTTTTTCATAATTTTAATGAAATCTTCTCTTTTGGAGCACAGAATATACACAATGAATAGGAATTTCATAGCAAATGATAGCCTTTCATATAGTCGTCTAAATAAAGCCAAAATTTATCGACCTTTAGATAAGACAATCGATTGGATCTTTTCTTCCATTGTTTTATTGACTTTAATTTAATGGCAAAGAAAAGAGTCTTTAATCCAACCTTTTTTCGGCTCACATATTGTTTTTTGCTATTAAAACAAATTTATTTAAATCGGAATATAGACTGAAAGGGATGCGGAATCTGGGAATAGCCTAAACCTCTTCCATATGATTGAATAACTAGTTTTTAGCCAAAATTTTTCGTATTGACTCCTGGGTGTTGAAGTGAAAGCTACTCCTGAGGGCCACTCCCGGGAGCTATCTCTGCATCCCTCAAATAGTAGATAAAAAAGTGGAGTTTTTCGTTCTTTAAATTCTCTTATTTTGTGTGAAAAGTGGGATATTTTTTGATAGAAAATTAAGAGTATTATTGATTGATATTAATGAAAACTTAATGGATGCAAATGTCAGGTGCCTTAGAAGAAGAACAGGAACGTGAAGCCGAACAGTTATCTGAGAAAAACAAACATCAGCTCAAACTACGAGAGTTGTTCCTTTCGCGTCAAGTCGAGACACTACCGGCCACTCATATTCGAGGCAAATGTAGCGTCACTTTACTCAATGAGACCGAGTCGTTGGCCTCATATCTCAACAAAGAGGACGCCTTTTTCTATACACTAGTTTACGATCCGCACCAGAAAACACTTTTGGCGGATAAGGGAGAGATTCGAGTCGGACAGAGATATCAGGCAGAAGTGCCGCACAATCCTCTCACTCCAGAAGAATCTGATGGAAGGGTTGTGTCAGAACTCGAGACTTTAGTTTATACACCCGAACACATCTTAAGCGACAAACAGATCGATCAGTACCTGATCATCGCCCGTTCAGTTGGGACGTTCGCTCGTGCTCTGGACTGTTCCAGTTCCATAAAGCAACCCAGTCTGCATATGAGCGCTGCCGCCGCCTCCCGAGACATCACTCTTTTGCACGCAATGCAAGCCCTTCATCAAAATGACTACGATATTGGGAAAGCGGTTTGCAGTCTAGTCCCGCCTAATGGTCCTGTTCTCTGTCGCGATGAAATGGAAGAGTGGTCCGCATCTGAGGCCAATCTATTCGAAGAAGCCCTCGAAAAGTATGGCAAAGACTTTAATGACATCCGTCAGGACTTTGTAAGCAATAAATAAATGTCTTTTGCGATAATTGTATTGAATAGTCGTTGTATTGAACGATAGCTTCCGTGGAAAACACTCAAGAATTTAGTCGAATATTACTATATGTGGAAAACTACCGACAGATATGTCCAACAAAAACGGGTCAAAGCAGTGGAGGCCGAGAGTAAACTCAAACAGGTTTACATTCCTAACTAGTAAGTCCCTTACATTGTCTTCCATTTTGGCCACAATTCTAATGATTGTCTTCATTGAAAGCAATAACAAACAGCCGAATGCTATTAATGGAGGAATGAATTTGTCGAATGACGCCAATGGAGCGAATGGTCGGCCGTGTGAGAGCTGTAGCAGTATGTCTCCCATTGAATCAGTTTTGCCAGAAAATGCTGATTTCTGTCAAATATTAGAGCAAACTTCATCCCAATGGTATGCTTACGGGCCGTCACACCTCCAGTGCCGTCTCTGTCAAAGCTGTTGGACTTATTGGAAGAAATTCGGAGGACTTAAGTATTCCTCTCGAATCGGTATATTATATATGGCTTTGAATTGAACTCTGAGTTTACTATTGTTTTTACGGTCAGATATCGACAAAATCACTGCGACTGCCAGAGCACCGACCGATTCTCAGAACCCACACTATCCCTGCCGTGAATGCAATAAAGTATTTAATAGACAAGGTTTGTGTCAACCCTTTTATAAGTTTGTTCTAATGTTAGCAAACCATTTGTTCAGAGCGTTTAGCGTCTCATATGGCGTCCCATCGCCCCCATCGCTGCACAATCACTAATTGTGGCAAAGAGTTCAAATTCAAAGCACATTTAGCCCGACATTGCGCTACAGCTCATGGTTTGGCTATGAGGTCAGGCAGTCCTCGACCTATAATGAAAACAAGAGCGGCGTTCTATTTGTGTGCAACTCTGGCGGCTCGAGTGGCGCGTCGTCTTTGCTCAAAGGTATTGAAACCACGACACGCGACGCGCAATCCTTTTCTCCCCATTAATATCAATGCAATTCGTTTGGAGTGTAAGACTGTCCTCTCATTTGAATGTTAATTGATTTTAATTCCAACCATTTGTGTCAATCAAAGGTCAAACAATATTCGCGAACGGCATTCCTCCGATGCCGAAGACCAGACCTATTGAAAGGGGAAAAGTGGTAGATATTTCTCATAAATTAGGAACACCACAAATGCCATGTCCTGAATGGCTCAAAGCTGCGCCTAAGGATCAATTACCACAACCGGCAAGGCTGGCGTTTCCTCCCCCTCCCAGAGGAGAAGGTAGTGATGAGAACTCATTTGTCTTAATTGTGATTAACTAATCAAATACGTTATCAGACGGACAGCTATTATTACCGCGGATTGTGGCCCCACCGCCGACAGCCCCTGAAGAAGCAGTGGTTAAGAGTCAGTGGGGAATAAACAATGTCTCTCCCATTATGTTAAAGAAGCGAACTTTCGAACAAAACGGTTTGTTATCTCTTTTGTCTTCAAATCTTAATCAAAATGACCCCGAATTTCAAAATTATATTCAAATGATAAAAACGTGACTCAATGTGTTGATAGGATCTCCCGTTCCGGTCAAAAGACGACAATTAGCGCCGCCCAGTATTCTCGGCAAAGCAGTGCCTGATTTTTATGGAATGACGAATAGAAATACAATCATAACTCCACTCAACGGAAGAGCAAAAGTGGCGACCATTACGAGAGTCGGTGGACGCAAACAAATGATCAGTTGGGTCGACGCTCCCGACGACGTCTACTTTGTGGCCAACGACTCGACCCGGTATTGACCCAAATTTGAAATTTTTTTTCATTTCTGATTAAATCAAATCAAAGACGACTTCGACGACAACTTATGGCGGGAGAATTGAGACGCGCGGCACGGAGACCGTGGAGGCGGTGCGGCAAAGCCTTAAACATCCCGACTGCCAATAGTGTGACGAATAGTAACTCGAACTCATTGAACATTACAAATAACGTCCAACTCTTCCCAACTCCAGTCAGTATTGCGTGAATATTAGCAAAGCATAGGTCAGCCAATGGGACGAACGACACCTCCGCTCTCATACTTATGTTCAAACTGTCCTTCAATTCATTTGTACTTAATTTGTGACATCTTTTCAGACATTTGTTATTCAAAAGTGAACTCATATTTGAATAACAATTGAATTCTGCGTCAAATAAAAACGATTTGTGTTTTTAAGTCCGCCTTCTATTAAGTGATATATTTCTCAGCACTAACTCATCCAAAACCAGTTTCTGGACAACACTTCAGACAATTGTTGTTAACATTGCTATTCATACGACTTACTGACCGACTATTAGACAACAAAATTATTTATCATTAAATATATTCATTTCCATTACCACTAATTATCTCTTTTTTCACATACTTTCAGAGCATTTCATTCATTTCTCATATTGTGATCATAAGAAACAAAGTTTTTCTAAACAAAAATTATTAAAACAGTTTTAATTGAATTACTCGTCTCGAGAGTGAGAAACACAGGACTCGAGTGATGTTATAATTCTTTTATTTTATATCCGAAATTGATTTTTAATATATCTGTAAATTAATTGATAAGACATTGAAAATAATGAGACAAATGTGTAGATATGAACGAAATGTCTTCAAATCTATTCTTTTTCTACACCGAAGTTTTGACAAACAAAATGCGAATTCAGAAGATTTGGCAGTGATTTTGATTGAAGTTTTGTTTCGGTGCTAAAGATGTTGACAATCGAAACCATTGCCGGAGATTAACCGCAAATCGTTTACCATTTGTACGATTAGATCATAAATTATATACAATTTATTTATAATATCCGTTGCTTTGGGTTTTCAAATGCAAACAAAAGTTTTTTGATAATTATTATACCTTTAAAAGTAATTAAACAAATTTTAATAGTTTTTAGTTCGTAATTAAATTGAATTTTTCAAATTCCACGGATCATTGATTATGTAAATAAATTTTCAGCAAAGAAAAGATGAAAAAAATCAAATCAAAGATGAATTTAATAGATATTTTTAAAAATGAATTCAAATCTCAAAACACATTATGTTCTTTGATTTACCACTTATTGAATATTTATTTTTATTGTCATTTATTGAAAGCATTCGAAAGAATACGAAATTAAGAGACAAACGATTCAATAAAATTTAAAGGGAGTTAAATGTTTCAAACCTTTCTTCAAATTCATTGAATCTTCAATAAAACTATCGTTTTTGCGATTTCTTTTGCGATAGTCTTCGGTCGAGTATTGGCTTTGGGTTGGAGTCAAGTCTCAAGAGTCGATATTTCGGTTATTTATTTGCTTTCAAATTGAAGTCAATTATATTTTAGTGTATTTTATGATAAGTTGTTATCTCGAACTTTGAAGCACTTGAGGAACGTTTACTCCATTCTCTTAATGCGATTCTTCTTCGGATTCATATTTCATTGAAAGTCTAAGAAATGAAGTTTTCTTCGATTTTAATTGTCTTTTCAATTGGTTTGTGTTATGGCATTAAAAAAGAAGATCTGTTTTCACATGGAGTACAGGACAACAGACTGGCTTCGGATAGCGATGACGTCTCGTCACCAGAAATTCAATTGTCAGTTCCGATAGTCTTCTTTGAAACAATCTATAAATCTATTTTCGTGAGTCACCAAACATTTGCTTTTTGTCCATTTATCCCAATTGTCATCAATCAGGTCAACGACAACGGGATTCTCTCATTTTTGACAGAAGTAAGTCTTTCTTTTATATTTAAGTAGCTAATAATGACCATGATGTAATGTGTAATCTCACATATATCAATATAATGTATCAGGTACTATTATGGACTAGAATTTCAATAAGATAATTACAGATCTGTTCTATTCAGTAGATAGCAGTTAGTAGAAATAGAGTCTAGACTATTCATCATCT
Source organism: Edwardzetes edwardsi (assembly GCA_034693445.1). NCBI lineage: Eukaryota > Metazoa > Arthropoda > Arachnida > Sarcoptiformes > Ceratozetidae > Edwardzetes > Edwardzetes edwardsi. Next base: position 6,244 of record JAQFXL010001207.1, on the reverse strand, counting down.
TTAATGTTTAATCTACACTTATTAATGAGAAATTCAGCCCAGAATAGAAGATTCTTTGGATTTAAGGCCAAAATACGAGTCCAAACATTGCGAACGAAATTTTAATTCGAAATATTGTCTCCAATAAGAGTTTGGGTTATATTAGACTCAAAAGAAAGTCATAACTTTTACTTAAACTTTAGTTTGCATTTCAATTACGAATACTTTTGAACATTTAGCCTTAATAAAGTGCCAGGTGCTTTCATGTCATGGCCAATAATTTTCACTTGATATAAAAAATAACAAGATTACAATTGTGTCCAAAATATTTGATATAATGATAAAATAATATATAATTAAATGGACAAAAGGTGCCGTCATTTTTCAACTCTCAATTCCCGCTCTCGTATCCAATCATTGCTCCGATGTATTCCGACATTGATATCAGAAGAAGTGGAGCCGTTTATTACAGGTTTAGATTATAACTCATTTCTCAATAAAATACTATATTTATGTCATCGATAGAGAAACAAAAGCTCAGGAATTACTCGATAGAGTCAGTCAAGAAATAGTGCGACACTTTTCGGGAGCGACTCAATTCAGAGCTCAGACATTATTTATCAGCACCTGGTCTGAAGTGGGCAGATATGACCAGAAAGCATCTCCGGTTAGACATCAATTTTGTTTTGATACAAAATGACACTTTGTTTCAAAAGACAAATACAGCACAAGTCGTGATTGCAAACAACGGTACAGAAAGCTATGCTTTCTTTTTATACCCGGAGAATGGTATTCAGTGGATACAAGGTGATGGCAAAATCAGCAATCTACCAGATGCCAGAACTCAGGCAGGGTTTATGTCAGGCGATGGTCGGTTCCATACACTTTTAGGTTCTGGAACCGAACAAATTCGCAATTTTGATAAGTCTGTCATTTTTGTGATGTTTTTGTTATAAATATTTATTTATGGATATCTGACCAGAATGTCAAATGTCAATCGGCCCGGAGTCTGGATCTTCAAAATAGGAAATCTTAGGTCAGGTAATATCATTATACCCGATATCGATGGCGATCGAAGTCTAGCCAAGCAAGAGCCGGATACTTGTTCAACAGCACGACTTCCATGTCCTCCTTCTGCTAATTGCAAAGATTATAACAATGGATTTTGTTGTTCGTGTGCTGACGGCTATTTCGGTAATGGAAGGGAATGTCTATTGAATAGTAAGCATTGAATTATTAATTTTATAATTAGTTAATTGAAGTGAGATTTGAAAGTTATTTGAAGTTCATTGTCACCGATTGTCACAACACTTATTGCAAATATTGAGTTAAACCCAACTTTCAAAGCGATTCAAAATTTATTCTTTTATTCCTTTCGATTCTTCTCAAAGAAAAGAGAGTTTTGAATAAATTCTTCTCAAATGATATCAAATAAGTTGACTAAAAGATTAAACTAATGTCTCATTAATATAATGAGTCTCTAATTAATAATTGTTTAGCGATTAGATAAGAGAGACTTCACTTTTTAGTAAAAATTCCGTCTTTGAAGTGATTTGGATCTCAAAGAAGAGAGTCTATAGTCGTCTGACGTCTAGAACCGGACGAAACTGTTTTTGACGGCTAATCAATGCATTAATTGTTGAAACTCTTATCTAATCTATTTGTCAAATACTTGAAAGAAATCGTCTAAAATCGAGAAAACACTTTTCAGACCAACCATTAAGAATGACCGGTAAAGTGAACGCTAATATCAATAATGTTAACATCGATGGCGCAGATCTACACACATATGTAGCAACAGATGAGGGCCGTTCCTATACAGGTTTAGAAGAAGCACTTATTCTATAACTTATAAAATTATGAAAAACTATATTTATAGCTATAAGTCGTATTCCAGCGAATATAGGCCATGACATGCAAACACTCTATACCTTAGGATCAGTTGTTGGATGGCTGTTCGCCTCCACAAAATCCGGTGCAGCGAATGGCTTTATGTTGACCGGTATGCAAATGTTTTTTTCTTTTGATTTCTGATCAATACTATCAACGTTATAACGAATCCTCTCTTGGATTCAAAGGCGGAATATTTAACCGAACGGCAAGACTGGAGTTCCCTCAGACTGGACATCAGGTAGACATAAGGGAAACATTCCTCGGTCCCGATGTTTTCAATTTTCTTCGAGTCAATGTTGAAATTCGAGGCGCTTTACCTGCGGTTACGATTCAGTCGAGAATAGAAGTTCAAGACTTTAGCCAACAGTTCACTCGAGTAAAGAGTGGAGTAATCCGATCCCATTCTACCAATTCTTACAAATTTGGTGAAAACTCATTGAATATTCCTATAATTATTGACCAAACGATTGAATTCAATGAATGTGAGTTCAGACCTTTCGATGAAAGACAATCAACTCTTCAATTGACTGTCGCTCGAAATTATATCATTTACGACGATAAGGAGCAGATTGTTAGGTATGCCTCAACCAGTAAGACAGCTCAATATAACCTCTCAGGTCAGTTCTCTTAAGCCATTTAATCAAGTTTTACAAATGATCTGAACGGTAATATTTGGTGACAGCTGACGATCCCTGTAGAGCCGGTAGGACACAGTGTGGAGAACACAGCAGTTGTGTTGTCGAAGGACTGAACTTCAAATGCGTTTGCGATCGCGGCTACGAAAATGATTACAGAGAAGAGGCTTTTGAAGCGCAAAACGCACTCAATATCGCCAATTGTGTCGGTCAGCACTCAATCTATAACTAAACCCTAACTTTTCTAACAAAATATTTGATGACTTCTATAAGCTTACCAAGCTTACTCTTTCTTCATAAAAATAATATTTTAATCGGAGATATTGTCTAATAATGTCTTTCATTAAATCTAAATATTTCTTATTATATGTCAAGACGTAAACGAGTGCACTTCTGCCCGCTCCAATTGCCACGAGTTCGCCACCTGTATTAATATACCTGGTTCTTATACTTGCCGATGTAACCCTGGATATTCTGGAAATGGGTATCAATGCCGAAGTAAGTTTTATATTCCTCATTCATATTATTTAAAATACTTTCAATTACAGAGGAACTCCTCTGTGAAGACATGAGATGTGATGCAAACGCTGAATGCATTCATTTGGAAAGAAGAAAGCCTGAGTGCCAGTGCAGAGGTAAGACATTTCTTACATCATATAAGTTTCTATATATTATCTATTGGTCCGAATATTAGCTGGATTTGTAGGGGACGGACGCATCTGTGCCAGAGATAACTCCAGATGGGGTCAGAACTCAAACTCAGAGACAGAAGATTGTCGTACATATAACTTATGTGACATTAACGCCGAGTGTAAGGCCAACCCTATGACACAACGACACCAGTGCTTCTGCAGGCCGGGATACCGGGGCGATGGCATTGTCTGTATTGAGGAGTCAGAATCGTGTGAACTTCTGGACAATTGTGGCGCAAACTCTGAGTGTATTTCTGACGCCGAAAGTAATAACGCTTTTTATTGCGCCTGCAATACAGGGTATGTCAGCACCCGATACATATATTTCACAATTAGTTGAATTATTTGTATCAGATATGTAGGGGACGGATATACCTGTTTCGCACAACTTAATTCTCAGGGCTGTAATCAAGTGAACAATTGCCATTCGAGCGCCCAGTGCATTTATGAGCTCACTAATAGTCAATACATGTGCCGATGCAACGAAGGCTTCGTTGGCGATGGATATCAGTGCAGAATAACTTCGGGTGAAGTCAGTTGTGACCAAAAATCTGATGTCTGTTCGACAAATGCTGACTGTATTATCGATCCTTTGGGACAAAAGAATGTTTGTCAGTGCCGTAAAGGGTTCAGAGGGGACGGAATAATGTGTTATCCAACCGGTATGTGAGTGGAAATGGATTTCTTTCAATCAGTATTTCAATCCTTCATTAGATGAATGCGACGGACAGCCAGACTCCTGCCATCGAAACGCTCAGTGTCTTCACAACAGTGTTGGCAACAGATATGAGTGCCGTTGCAATGAAGGTATGAATAATTTTTGGTGTACCAGGGTACAGGTATCCTTATTAACCTAATCACACAATAATTATTCTGAACTTAGGTTATTCAGGAGATGGCAAAAAATGTGTGTCCAATGAAGACGCCACTTGTGATATATTCAATAATTGTCATATAAACGCTACCTGTGCCTTCGATTTGAACATACAGAAGTACACCTGTCAGTGCAATAATGGTTTGTAAAGGATTCTGTTCCTAAGGATAACATATTATTCATTGCAAAACTCTATAACTTTTAGGATTCTTAGGCGACGGGAAGAGCTGTAAACAGAACTTACTTTCGTGTAATATAATAAACAATTGCGACATAAGAGCCGAATGTAAATACAATTTTGACGCTCAGGGCTATCGTTGTCAGTGCAACGAAGGTATCAATAGATTACTTATACTTAAAAAAGATTTTTTTTTGTAAAATTTAAATTATTTTAAGGATTTATTGGCGACGGATTGAACTGTCGTCCGCTCAGGACTTGTAGAGAAGACCCATCCCTTTGTGATCGAAATGCTGACTGTCAATATGTGGAACAGCTTCTGACTCATGTCTGTCACTGTAGATACGGATATATCGGCGATGGCTATCAATGTAGTCCTGCCCCACGACATGACGGCGATTACCTACTCTTCACTCAAGGAATGTCTTTATTGAGAATTCCTTTACAACCGACGAAAGAAGATAAGGGAAAACTACTTTTGACAAAACCTCATCAAATCCCCGCCGGACTGGATGTGGACTGTTTGAATGGATTAGTCTATTGGAGTGATGTGGCACACGGCGCCATATATAAGGCCTTATATAATGGGTCGGCCTTAGAAACAGTCATCGGGGATGTTCTGCGATCACCGGAAGGCATAGCAGTTGATTGGGTCAGTCGTAATATCTATTGGACGGACTCTCTTAAAGATACGATAGAAGTCTCTAAATTGGACGGAAAAATGCATAAAACACTAATTAATGAAGGATTGGGTGATCCCCGTGGTATAGTAGTCCACCCTGGCAGGTATTTTTTCAATACTAGTCCTATTCTCTATTAATTTTGATATTTTCAGCGGCAAAATGTTTTGGTCCGATTGGAATAGAGAGGGACCCAAAATAGAAGTGGCAAATCTGGACGGCACCGGTAGAACTGTATTAGTTGCCACTGATTTGGGTCTTCCCAACAATCTGGCCATTGATTACGACCGCAATGACTTGTGTTGGACGGACGCAGGAATTCATAGAATAGAGTGCATTGATTTGTATAGTAATAGTCGGCGCGTAGTTCACACTCCGACCGGTCAGTCATTTATTTATTAAAACCTGATTTCATATATAATTTAATTAACTTTTGAATCGAAAGCCTATCCCTTTGACCTGACTATTGCCGGTAATTCCATTTATTGGACGGATTGGGAAATGTAAGGAAAGCCATATTTTGCATCAACTCTAATGTTTGATATATTTTTTCAGAAAATTCATTCAGAAAATTGACCGAAACGGTGGAGATCCAGATCCTTTAGAGTTGCCTTTAGGTGGAAATGGAAAGGTTTATTCGATTGTTACCGTTCCCCGACACTGTCCACGAATTAGTAATGCCTGTTCTGTAAACAACGGTGGATGTAGACATTTATGTCTGCCTAATGGAAGAGGTCGGACCTGTATGTGTCCCGACGAAGACGACGTCGACTCATGCAATGAAATTCGAAATGACTGATCAAGCAAGAGCATATCTTTTCTCATTTCAAAAGTTTGATTAATCTTTTGAATGAATTCATTTGTAATAATACCGTATTCCCACGCAATAGGCTGTCGATTGTCTTTTCATTCAATAATTAAAGTAATTATCGATAAAAACGTTGAAATCAATAAAATTGAAATAAAGATTAATTTTTGGTTAAATTACTTAAAATTATGTTTCCATTCAAACCCCTTTCGGATACTTGACCTGGATACTTTCGATTGCTCTTTCAATTTGAATCAAATAACTGAAGGATTCCATAGATTTTCAAAATTGATTTTTATAACTATAATCGAAACAATATTTACAATTTTAAGACTAAAATGTCATTTCTATCGATTAAAATATAACTAAAATTAATATATTTGCGAAATATTTACTAAAATTTGATAATTTTATGCATAATTGGAATTAATGTACAATAAGTTTAAATAAATTTGTTTTTCAGCGTAAACTCACTCACAATAAGTGACTCAATAAATGAAAAAAT
>JAQFXL010001206.1:0-13341 GCA_034693445.1 Edwardzetes edwardsi | reverse complement strand
GTTAAGTTAAAGTGTAGTTCGAGCCAAAATACTTTCTAAGTAAGTTAAGAATTTCACTTCGCTCGAATTAGGCATTAGTCTTAGTTTTGTTAAGCGATTCGTTTGAATATCTGATGGAATATTCATTAGAATTCCGAGAATTTGCAGGTTTTTTGTATTATTTCTCCTTGGATTGAAAAATACGCCACAATTTTGAATATTTGAATAAATCAATTGATTCATAATCTGATTGACTGTCTGTTTGAATGAAAATCATTTAAAAATCATTAAGTGTCTAGACTTTTGAAATTAAGGCTGAATTTTGATTTTAAGAACACATTTCTTGTTAAAAATGTTCTGAAATTTTGTTCAAAATAACGCCTTTTAATGAATTAAATTGGATTTCATTAAACTATTAGTGAAATTATAACAACTTCTGTGCGAAATATATTCATTAAAATTACTGTTAATTTGTTATTCAAATGTTTTTTAAACAAATCTAATGATTAAAAGTATGGCTAATAAAGCACTGAATTCTTCCAAACCTTTTTCAATAATTGATATTTTATTCAAATCAAAAATTCTGTCAATGAATTGAATCTTTCAATTTTGAGTTTTGTTAATTCAATTATATTTTTTAAGTCAAGGGTTTCATTGAATAGAAAAAAGTTTAGGCCTTTAGAAAGAAGTTGTCGTCGTTGGTGGTTATATGGGTGGGTATGGGCTCTAATTAAATTGTTTTCGTTGCTATTTTGAATTGAAAATCCATCAAAATTTTTGTTTGAATCCAAAATGATCTGTGAAGTGATAAAATAAATATCTATCTACTTGTGATAAGATCAGGGATGCGCAAGCGGTGGTCCCGCAGAGATCACACCCAAACTTATCAGGTAATTATTTTGTTTGACTTTTCTACAAATCAAATCGCATGTAAAACTAGTTTTTTGTTTGACTACTAGGTATTCTGGTTAACAATAAGATTTATTGTCTTATTTGCATAGTAAACTACCTTGCTGATCGCTGCAATCGATACAAGTCCTATAGAATTACGATATTACCACTGAAATACTCATTAAATAAAACAATTTTTAAGATATTTTCTCAAATATAATAATAATTGTTTGAAACATCGATAATGAAAATATAATAACAAGGATTTTGCTAAACAAACACATTAAGCTTAAGTATAGAAAAAAAAATTGATCTTAACATCAATTGCATGATAAACTAAATCATAATTTGATTCAATTAATAAACGATTTTCTTCTTTACGTTACGAATAAATATAAAAATTTAATACATTTTCAACTTTTCCTAATATCTAAATTGAAGGACAATTTGTACGAAAAACTAATTTTGTTTCTAAACTTCTTTAATATTCTAACCCTTTGTTGACGCAAATGATTGTTTGAGTTAAGGCTCGGGGCATAAGAAGACTACCGAAGAGTGAAGTTTAATATTAAATATTATCAAAATATTCCATCAAAACATAATGAGTGTTAACTTCTGAGAAATAGATCAAAATTGGTTCGAGTCTTAGGCCGTGAAGTGAAGGCCTTCGAGAAGTTCAGTCACTTCGCCGTAATTGCAATCGACTTATAAGAAAGTATACGAATAACGCGTTTGTTCTCAACGCGAGTCACATATCTAATGAAATATAATATCAAATCTATAATTCATTTGTAATTATCCTTTTGAAGACTTATTCATTCACTTAATAGCTTTTTCGATAAAATATATCTTTATTTCGAAGAAATGATCATTAAATTGACACAACAGTGAGGACTCATAAATGTGATGTTTCCTCTCAATATTGAGTCAAACATATGACTGATATTAAAATTTGAATTTTAACTCAAGATTTATGACGAATGAGTTGGAATGTAAAGGAGTAGTAGTGAATAATGATGCTTGATGAGATACTTAATTTACAACTTTTCAACTACTTTCTCACACAAAATATGTGATCATGGTCAAAATTGTTGTTAATTATATTGAGAATAAATTTAGATTAATTCTTCAGCAGAAACGTCACGGTTGAAGACATTCTAAGACCGCCTAAAGGTATGATACCTTGCACATCTCTATTCAAGATTCTAATGTAAAGCTTAAAATGTCTGATTTAATTGTCTGAGTTTGTCAAGTCATCATGGTAGTTCAAATACATTTTTCACACAATTCTATGATAATTGTTGTTTTTAATTCTAAAACAATACGGGTGCTTATATTCCGTTTATTTGTCGAGGTAGAAATTGGTGAATTCAATTAAGAATTATGTAATTTTTTGAATAGACATCAATCATAAAGACTTTCAGAATTTGACGCAAAAAATATTAATTAAATCAAGTTTTAGACCAAAAAACGGTAGAAAAGAATCGCAAACAGAATTGTGGGCCAAATATCTTAAGTGTTATATAAGAGTAGACTTAAGACTTATTATAAGAGGCGCTGAAACAAAATCTCAATCACTTTTGGCGCTGTCAGAGGACTGGCATATTAGTATCAGTAGCTGTTTATTAGTGCCTGGCTTAAGAAGAACTGTGTTTTTCACAACTTATTATTGATGATAAAGAACTCAATGATAAATGAATTCTTTGTATGACTTTTCAAAACAACTATTGAAATATTAAATAATATTAATTTTAAAAAGAAAAACAAAATCCAAATAAATAAGTTCTGACACATTCTCTAACAACATATCATTAAAATATTTGCTCTGAAATATTGTCTCAGAATATGTTTTTTCGGCTTAACATTAAGCAAACAGAATATGCAAATTGCAGTCAATAGTCGATGTCATTAATAGACACCAAATAGACGTTAAATATATAGACAAAAGTGTAAAGAAATTGAATAAAACTATTTATTTTCAGTTTAAATGTTTTGAAAACTTATTTTACTTTTGTGTCTGAAATGTTTGAAAATAATAGCAATTTGTTTGCATATAATTAGTGACCAAAACTTCTTTTTATTGCTTTTTATTAGTATTTTCTAATGCTTTCAAACATTTGAAACAATTTTCAAATGTATTTTTCACTTAATCTGTTTGAAAGTCGATTTTCACCTCCTTTTTCATCCAACAACTTAGAAACAAACAAGAAATTAGTCTTTCATTACCGGGAAATTCCGACCAAATACCAAATTATAGCTCATTTTCACCTCCAATGTTGAAAATTGTATACAAATTATATAAGAATTGAATTTTTTGTATACAATGAAAGTTAAAGCCTTTTACGAATCGAATCGATTGAATATAATGTGAAGAATAGATGAACTGTTTTATAGGTTCAGTGAAATGTTGGCACAAATCACGACAAAAGACAATAATCTGTTTGATCGCTAATAACCAATGATGTGGACCAATAGGAGCAGTGATTGGTAGGGCAGGTGTCTCTTCTACATAATCCTTAGCTTTGCATACGATTTAGTACAGTTATAATGGGCTCACACCTTCTATATTGGAGCGCCGACTGACTCAGCAGTGAAGTGGGGTCCAGAATAAGAGCAATAATTAATTAAGACAGCGAATGAGGTATTCCTAGCATAAGACAAAAAAAAGTAGTCAAAAAATCAGTTATTCATTAGAACTGGTCTGCAATTGAGTCTAACAAATGTCGAGTCTCTTAACCGACTAATAAATGGTAACAAATAATAACAGTTCGCATTTAACCACTGTTTCAAAAGCGAGAGACACGAGTCGAGAGACCAATGAATCTCATTATAAGTCAAGAGTAGAGTCGAAACGAATACTCAAAATATTGTAATTATTTTCATTATATCTGAGGGCAAACGTATTACAAATATAACGGTTTTCTTTCAGTCTTTTAACTTTGTATTTGATTTTTTTCAAACTGAAAATCAAATGGTTTTCAAACGAAATCATCTGCTCTTTCAATACTTTATAAGAATTTTTGATTTTGATGTCAAGAATTCAGCTTTGATTTCCTATACATGTGTTGGGAATAACTCTTTGAATATAGTTTTATAGATCCAAAGATCGGTTCTTTAGATTAGAAATTTTTTGTTAAATATTAGTCGTAAACATATTTTTGCAATTTTTTTTTAAATGTTTAGTTTTGTACAAAATTAATGGATTTATTTTTGATATATTGCAAAATTGGGAGCTTTGGAGGACTGAAATAAGTGGAGAAATACTTGAATGTCAGTTCAATTGCAATAATAATAAGTATTTGATTGTATTCGAAGATTATCTGTAATTTACAGCATTTATATGATTTGGAAATCTTATAGACATTGAATGCATTGAATAGACATCTCAAGAGTTATTATAGTCTAAAGTCTGGCAAATGAGCGGTCAGTGACCAAAACAAGTCATTAATAATATCGAAAGATTTATACGAATAAAAATACAGCAAAGAAATAGTTTTGAAGACTGTTTGAAGACCTGAGCGGAAGATAAGACTTTCTGACTCCGCGACTCTTCAGAAAAGTATTGCCGAAGATTTACAACAGAGAGAAGAGAAGTGGAAAAATTGTGATCACATTTAAGTGCAACTAAATGGTGGCCGACATGCAGACAACTACTGAGCCCAGTGTTAGGCAAAAGTTGCTCTCACCTGCCGGCCCCAGGCTATATGCGCTGTGATTGTAGCTAAAAATGGGCTGTTGGAGGCGCGTGCAGGCACTCAAGCACTCGCTTACAGCTCGTGGCGTTTTGCACAGGCCTTACGTATATTGAGAGAAGTGGAGATGCGCTCAGGTCTTGCCATTAGAAAAAGAAAGAGACGGCAGCCAAGACTTAAACGAAAAATGTTAACAAACATTCAATTTGTGGCTCAAATTATGCCCCACTGTCTAATTTCTAATACTAGAGTTGGTCCTTTCGACCTGTGCATCGAAGCGCTGACGACCAGTGCACTGATCATAGAAATGGTGATGAAGTGGAAGCGAAGGTCATTCAAATTGCTTTATTGTTATGTTTTTTTAGTTAATTTGAGAAAATTTTACGCATCGATGAGACAAATATAATATGAAAAATAGTTATACAATTGAAGCGCGAGAATTGTAGTCCAAAACAATGGCCAAAATAGCCTTTGTATGGAAGCGCTCTAATGTTAAGCTTAGCTTTCAATCAATTGTAAGACTCCTGTAATTCATCCGCTTTTCGGAGAGTTTAGACTTTGAACTGATATTTGACTTTCGATTTCCAGAATAAAAGATCAGTTTTGGAGTCAATTTCAGTAGAAATTGTTGTTATGTTAGTAATGGTCATAAAAAGGTCAAACACAGGCCTATTGCAAGGCATTGGTGGCAAAAGAAATACCACATCAATTGAAATGCATGCAAATTAGACACACAGACAGCTGCAGACATACCAGAGATGATGAGCGTCGATACCACAGATTTATTGAATTCTTTAGAATAGATTACTTATAAGAAAATAATTATTGTTTTGCTTTGAAATTAACTTTATTTTTATGCAAAGAATTATTTTTATTGTATTTTCTCTCGTTTTTTATTATCTTATTTTTCTTCAGAGTATTTATTTGTCGGACTTTTATTTGTTCGTTAATTCAGTACACAATAGATAAGAGTCTTCTCCTTCTTCTGCTCTGCTATAGTAAGGGTCGAGTCGTACGACCTCTTTATTGATAGCGCGGATAAGCTGTAAGTTTTATGTAGATATCAATAATTAATGTCGACAATTGTCTTAAGGCGATCGACGGCGCGTGCCGTTCCTCAGAAGTCAAGTCACTTATGTAACCGAAAGCACTGATAGTTGATTGGACGCCAGCGGTTCAGGTGCACAAAGTGTGTGTGCAGTCGACGTTTGAGCAAATGCTGAAATCAGTGTTCACTCCTCTCTACTATCTATGTGTGTGAGAGCTGTGTGTCTGAGCCCCGGCCTAATCGAAGCCAAGCCTAATCTCTAATACGAGATGAGACATATGTAACACTTCATCCGATTCATCCAACTCTCAGTTGTGATCACGACTTCATAGATTGATGAACTCAGAAGACTGTCAGCCCTTATATGACTAATATATGAATCGTCTGATCTTTAAGTCTGATTAGTCCCACATAAGTATACCTGCATTATGTCTGTTGTTTTGGTTAAATATTGATTAATATTTTGTCATATTTTCCAATTAATTAAATTCAAAGCAAAATTTGTGCGAAATTTTCCTTAATTTAAAGAAAAGTTAAATAAAAGGTTAGCCAAAAATGCAAGAACTGATTGATGCGCACAACTGTCAGCACTCGGGCTTCGTTGTGATCGCGCCACAAGTCAATTACATGCCAGCGCTCTCCAGTCCGACTGAGACTCCATCGCCAACTAATAACAATTGGATGAGTTTATCGCCAAACTTGTGCTCAAATCACATAAACTCATATCAGCCCCAATACATGACACCGGAGCCAAACACCTATCCGTTTGCGGCTAATATCGCCAGCAATTCTCTGCAAAAGCCGTCGATTACTAACAACTACTTCCAGTCAGAACCTGAGTCAATGTCTAATCAATCGGAACCTCAAATCAGAGCCACAACTCTTTTGGATAATAACAAGTCATCGGCGAAGAAAAAGTAAGCCTTAGATCTTCTCATTGATCACTCTTTCAAATAATTCTTATCAAGAATTTCATTCAAACTTTTTTAATGCCAATACTTTTCTCAAAGATAACTGTATTTCTCAAAACTCTATGACATTTATCTGAAATTTATACACTGATGAACTTTTTTTCTATCAATGTGCTTTCCATTAATCATCTTGATTCTTGCAAAAAAAAGTGAATCATCAAGATGATTATTCATTACCTGCATTACCTGCATATTTGTGAAACTGTTTGTTTTGAATTAAGTCAAATTATTAAAGTTTTTTTTTGTTTTCGAAAGAAAAACAAGCAAGTCCAATTATAAGCACATTCCACACCGAGAGAAGCCGACCCATTTGGTTGCGCGCAGAAACGCTCGCGAAAGGCGAAGAGTACAGGCAGTGAACAGCGCTTTCGTGCGATTGAGAAAATGCGTTCCCGTCGAGAATCGCAACAAAAGGCTGTCTAAAGTGAAGACACTGCACCGGGCCATCGAGTATATCTCTGCCTTACAAGACCTGATCAGGGATGCCGACCAACAGGAAGGTATTGCTGTCGACGACAGTCAGGAAGCAATGAATGGCTTCGTGAAGACTGAGATGGAATGCACTGAAAAAAAGTATAACAAAGAGAACAGAATCGGTGATCAGAAATGGATTTCAATCGAAACGGTATTCAATGACTGGCAGTCTTTCGGTTCTTATAACTCTTTTTTGTAAAAATCTTCTAACATTAGGATTGCGACCACTTTTCAGACTCGTTTGTAAATAATAACAATTATAGTAATTATCGTTACCTCAAATGCATTCCTTAACTGAGAAAATATTTTCTCAGTTTTCTTATAATTTTCACTCAATTATTAAAACATATCTTTTGGTATTGAAAACTATGCACTCATTGCAACAAATTGTATCAATAATTTAGTTTTTGTTAAATTCAAAGAAAAGTTGAATAAAGAGAAATATTTTTTGTCTATCTATTGATTATTTTGATTGGTTGCCCTTGGATAAGGTTTGTGTGCGCTGGATGAGATTTCATTATAGGACAATTGAACTATTCGAATATAATATATATAATTGCCTTGAAGAATTTTTAAATAAATTTTAATCACTACTAAACAATATGTCAATTATTATTAAATTAAATGAAGCAAAATTACCCGAATCAAATTTTGCACAATCAGCAATATTTCTAATAGTACTGGTTGATAAGCAATCAATGCAATCAAAAGACATGAGGAGAAGCCTGTGTTGAGCTTCCTTTGCAAAGTGTATTCAATTGAATAGCTATTTATTAATCAATTCAACTGGATAAAATATATAATTATACAGACAAATCATAGCCGAGTGAGTAAATAAAAATGGCTTTAATTATAATACTATAAAAGGTGAGTTAATTATAATCAGTATTAATGAGAATTGTTTATTAAAATTTAAAATTTATCGCTATTTTAAACGTGAATAACAAACGAAGTGTTTTATTGAATGAATTTGTGAATAGCTGTCAGTTTGTTAAGGCCTTACATAATAATTATTTGTGTGCTGTCGTAATGCCCTTCGCCTTCACAAACAGAGTCTAACCCTCAGAACAATAGATCGCAGACAAAACACACGATTCTGTGCAATATTGGGCACTTCATATGGTGTGTAAACCACAAGAATGAGTTGTTGTCAGAGCCAACAGCTGAGCCACAGCTCCAGGTGCACCATCAAACTCATCCCCTGCACATCTTTAAAGGGCCAGAACCTGCTTATTTGGTGCAGTTGTGAATCACATTAGTGATGAGGAGCTCTTCTCTTCTGGTCCGGTGTTCTTCTCTACGCTTTTATGAGATAATCGGCACTAATTATAAGCCAAAAACCCGAATCACTAATCGTCTGATGTCTGCAAATCATATATTCATAAGACTTTTCTTTAATGATTTCGCGTAAAAAATATAATGCATTCCTTGAAAAGTAGGTCTAAATATATATTTAAATAATTTTTTAATCAATCTTTTAGTCCTCAGACTTACTGTTTATTCAAATTTCTTATATTTGATTATGAATTTCACGCAAATGATTGTGAATTTCATTGAACTTCATATCAAAATTTGAGGGCTTTGTGTGAAGTCTTTCTTTAAAAGAAATATTTTTGGATTTAAGTCAAGATTTTTATGGGTTTAATAATAATTTATATTTTTTTCGGTAAATTTATTGCCAATACGTGTGTCAATTAAAAGCAGATAAATATATTTTTGAAATTATATTTAATTATTTAATATATTTTCAAGTTATACACGAATTGAGACATTATTTGATGCGATTTTGAAGTAAAATTAGTGAATAGTTTTAATTGAATTTTCTTTATGTCCTAATCAGAGCTCAACTTTTTTTTCTTAAAGAAAACTTCAAAACTACTATAAATTGAATTTAATAATTAGTCGGAAGGAGAGGTTTAATCAATCACTCAAATTAGTAACTGTCCTCTAAGATTGTATCACTTGTTTGATCAGTGATTTGAAAAATACTAATTAATCTGTAATTTGACAGAAAGTTGTGGAAAAACAAAGAAAATTATAAATTCTTGAAAAAGGCGACCGAATTAATCAATCATTTTTAATAACTGTGCGCTCAAGACATTTATCACTTTCGTCGGTCCAAAAATGTATATTTACTTCAATTTATGAATTAAGTGGACAATTAATGGATGATTTTGTTGTCAAAGAATTTTGAAAAACAAGAAAATTAGAGAAAAATCAAACCCTAATGGAAAACAAATCAACATTTTGTTTGTATCCAAAATCGACACAATTTTTAGACTAATTTTTTTTGACAGAAAAACTATTTCTTATATAATCGAAAGCAATAATTAGTGAACTCTGAATACCAGAGTTGTTATTCATTTAGTGCTGTCCGCTCTCTGGAAGGCACCTCTCCTATGACCTCAAGGACTGCCTCACAATTCAGTGCTTTTCGGGAGAATTATTTTTGTCTAATTTGTAACACTCTTACGAAGAGAAATGTTTTGCTCTCTTCTAATAGAAGTCAATAAAACAGTTAATTTGGCGATCAGTTTATCGCGTGTTCACTGTTTGGCGTATTTTTCAAATCTGTGCGCAGCTCTGGACATGTCTGGCCTTTTGATTACAAAACTAAGAGTTAGACAGAATCTGAGTTAAAATATTGAATTTGCTTTAAATCTGAAAAACTAGACTTCATTTTAGAGAAGGAAAGGTATAAATTCAGACACGGATTCAAAATCCTTTTTATTCTGAGCTCTAAAACAAATTCTTTATATGAAAGGCTTTACCTAAAGAGGCAATTATTAGTTGAAGTGATATAACAATAATTCATAGGTTGTGCTAATGGTGAGCCAAACTTATATAATGTATTAGTAAAGAGAAAGAGAGAGAGAGAGAGAGAGAGAGAGAGAGAGAGCACTCGTCGGGCGACTGGTCTCTCGTGTGCCTCAAATCAAACTTTTGAGCGAAGAGTTTATATTTGTTGGGAACGAAAAGCAATAATTTATTCTTATAATACACACGAGTAAACCGCCCGAAGCCATTGCCTTCGCTATGGAAAGGTAGCGCTGGTTTACAATCAATTTGCTAAATGAAAATCGTAACTAATATCTGAAAAATTATTTGTAATTATCGTTACTTTGGTTTTGAGAAAAAATGTTTCGTTTTCTTCACACAAAAAAAAACAACATTTCAATGCAATATCAGATGTCTTTCACACCGAAAATCCTATAATTTATGTTTTGCTAAAAAACATATCGAATATCAAAAATAATAAATTTCTGGGAGTTTTATGACTTTCGATACTCAATATTTCATAAAAATTATTTTTCATTTTTTTCTGAGTGTTTTGTTTAATGGATATTATTTTGATTCAATTCATTCAACGCTTAATAAATCATTTCTCAAATCAATGTGTTTTAAGGTTTTAATTTTCTTGTTTTTAAAAATTCATTATCTTTTTTATCATTTACCTTGATCAATAATATGAGTAGAAAAAGTTAATTCCATTCTGCTTGCATATTCTTGATAATAATTAAATCGAGTCGAAGAGTTTTGCATTAAATTGAGTGAGCATGCTTAAGTAAAATGAAGATTGGCAACTTGGAAATTTTGGGGCATATTTTGATTCAAACAAATTGATTGCCAATTAATTAATGAGAAAATACAAAGACCACCGAAATAGGTGAGAAACCACATAACCCTTTTGTTCTTAAAAACCTATATCCAGGACAACCCTGTCCCTAATTAAATGAAATTTAATTAGAGAAATACTTTTGCAATTTTGTCTCATTAAAAGTCATGTCATGTCCGACAAAATTAGATAAAAATTATATTATTATCTGAAAGTGTTTGACATAAAAGGAGAATAAAACCAATGACTGAATGACTGCTTCTATTGAGTGCTTATCGATAGAAATGTGAATTAATTGCTAATAATATAGTATTTCTCTATTATTTAGTCAAAACATTCTTTAGTTTAATATTTAGTGTGAATTAGTTATTAGATACTCTTAGACTCTCAAAGCGATCGATAGTCAAAACCCTTTGATTTCGGGAATACTTTGTTAACAACTGATAGGCTATTATGAGAGCGTCAGAACACGATTGCCCTTTGGAGGCACAGGTGAATAGACCGGCAAAAATGTTCTTATTAAGTTATGAATAAATTTCTTGGTTTAACTCTTGTAACCCTAAAAATACTGATGTTTTACACCATCGAAGAATAGATTAATTGGATTAAGAAAAGGGTTTATTATTCTGTGCGCCTCTCGACTGAAAATAAATGATTTTAAAAATTGAAGAGTTTTACAAAAATTTCTTTTATTATTAATCTTTTCATCAAATTATGTTTTTCTAACACTTTTAGTGTAAATAAGTTTGAGTTTGGAATTAATGACTCAAATATTGGAACTATTTTTCAAAATCCTTATTAAGTTATCCGAAAGACATGTTATTTATTTTGTAAATTTGTTTTTATTGTTAATATTTCGCAAAATTAATAATAGTATTGATTTATTATTTGGGTTTAAGTCATGCTTTTGAGCTCACTGTCCCCTCTCGAAAGCACATACTCTGGTCGAGAGCACAGGTATGTATTCTAAAGTGAACCTCACTATAATTATGGAAAAAATTAACTTCTGTTTGACTTAAGATAATTCCTAATTATTAGCCAAAGAATAGCCAAGAAATCGGTTGAAAATTGGAGAAATTTTTCGGCTCTCGTTTTCAACACAAACAAAGAATTGATTTTAAAATGAGAAATAAGAAGATATTCTGATTTATACGAATGACTAGAATCTAGTTTTTACAGTTTGCGTGACTCAAGAGAATAAAGTTTAACTTAAAAATGTTGTTTTGCACAGAAATACCCTAATTTTCATTAAGTTTATGAACTAGTGTTTAGTACTAAACACTAGTCTTTGGTTCCGAACCCACAGTTTATTACTCGATAATTTTCTGCAATATTCACGAGAGAAAACTTTTCAATCTTTCAAACCTTTCTTTTGCTGATTCTAATCGATGATTGAAAAAATATTTAAAAACAAAATAAGTTGTCTTTCATTCAATGCATTAATTCATAGATTTGTTCCTCTTTTTTGGTAATTAAAAATAAATGCAATAAATTGTATGAAAAGGAAAACTGATTGAAAAATCAATTATTTTCAAATATCAATTGAGTTTAGAGATTAGAAAAGCCATTAAATCTAAAACTATTAAAATGAATGACTTAATTGGGAAGAAATCAAAGAGTATTTTATTTTGAAATATATTGTTATTCACTTCAAAAGTAATTGAATTTAAAAATCTCACGAATTTCTGGCAAACAATTGAAAGTAATTTTAAAATATAAAAAGATTTCAGAAACTAATGAAAGTTTAAAAGTGAAGTCAGACTCAAGAAGTCTTACATTCATCAGTGGATACGAGGGATCAGACTTCACGTGGCACTGGAGCTCTGGTCTTACCACTGAGGGAATGGCAATGTCATTATGACATTAAGCAGCTTGGTCGATTAGTTGGAAGACATTCCAGACATCAAACACTCTCTCAGTGGATACGCGGGACTGGACTTTACGTGGCACTAAAGCTCTGGTCTTACCACTGAGGGAGGGTTAAGCAGCGTGGTGGTGTAAAGAAAGCAGCATCCTACTCACTATACAATGGATCAATGTCAACACTATCAACACTCGGTGTACGCCAAGAGCTGATCTTCACATGAACTTGAGGCAAATGATTAGTCAGAACCTGATTTTAGTGGACAGGGAAATCAGCGATGGTTTCCACCAAACAGTCCGTCTTCTTTCTTTGTCGAAGATTCTGGTCCTCAGAAAAGACATTTTATAGTGAGACACCTCATTTGGAAACAACAGTGCTCGCAATCAAGACAGGTCTGAGTGATCAGTTGCTGGTAGAGCTGATATGGCTGTTACCCATTGGAAAGACTACCGTTTATCAACAATCAGTGACAACAGTCGCTCTTCAATGCGTTTCAACGCTTTTCGTTAGCCTTTAAGTTGGTTTTCATATGTGACGACCGATTTTCAAGTATGAGCTTTGGTTCAAAACTTTTGGTGTGACATTCGGTGACATCAGTCGCCATCGTTTGGGACTAACAGTTTAGAATAGTTTTTTCGGTGAAGACTTCTGCGATTAATTTTTCCGAAGACTTCATTTCAATTGAAGTAAAGAATCGAAATTATTCCTCTTTTTCTCTCACATCCGACGGACACCCGATTGTTGAGCACAAGAGGATAGACTTCGATGAGTGTAGTCGAGGGACGAAATAGTGGTATCAACAGAGC
>JAQFXL010001205.1:0-13342 GCA_034693445.1 Edwardzetes edwardsi | reverse complement strand
CTGAAATTGAATTTATTGCCGATCGCGCGGACATATCCTGATATTGAGGGGAAAGATCTCGAACCGTAACCGCCAATTTCGCAGACAGCTCTGGATCGACACTCTTCTCCCTTCACATCTAATGCTTCGAATGACTTTTCTGGCAGAGCGCGGATAGAATGGGCGACCATTTCGTAGTTCAAACCTTTCAACTCATTGACGTTTTCTGAGATCGATCGCAGCAAAAATGGACCCGAAATGCCTAAAGTGACCAAAAGTGATGGGAAGAGTCCGGTCAACACAATTAGACCCGATAGTAAAAAGAATCCCAATTTAAAAGCGCCGAAAAGTGTCAGTTCTGCCAAAGCCTTGATTGGATCGGGGAATGACTTAACCGCTCGTCCTTTTATGTCATTGATTTTGGAGATCATATCAAAGACAGCCATCGCTTGCTGTAAAGGATTCTGTTGGTCGTCCTCTTCTTCTTCATTTAAAGTGGCACAGAATGAAAAACTGATTGCAATCGCAAAGAAGAGCACACAAAACAAAACTTTTGCCATTTTTTCAAAACTTCAGTTAAACCTTTGCTAAGTTTTATCTCAAAAACTTTTGTTCTTCTTTTCTATACCTCAGAACGAAACTGAATGTCTGTCCACTCAAACACCTCAACAAAACAGAAAAATGTTAATAACTTTTTTTGGGCGAAAATAACTTCAGATTTGCTTAAATACTGTGTTTTAGTCTAAAAACTAATCAAAACTTGTTTATAAGGGATTCAATTGGTCAACACCTATGACAGGGAGAAATGGGTTAACACCACTGACCACTACTTATCTGTTCTTTACTGCCGATAATTACAGCCTTAGGCTAAAAGAAGAGAACTATGAGAAGAGCGTCAATACCTTTACTACTTTCCCAATCCGTTCAAAGGCTTAAAAAAATTAGTGCCAATCCTTTGAATGCATAGTCTGTAATGTTTAGGTCAATCACTTCCTGGTCAAGGCCTGAGTCCGACAAACAACATATACATACGGAAGGATTTGCTAAAGGATTCAGTTTCGTTATCTATTTTTGTAGAAATATTTGCACCGAAAACTGTGTTAAAACATCATTAATAGTAGGCTTTTATCACTTTCTGAATGACTGGAATTTTGTAGGCATTTCTCAAATTCAGAACAAATTTTTGACTTAACTTTCAATAAAAAAAACTATAAATAAATTTTAAATTCCTTTTTATTGAATTATTTCACTGAAAAGGTTTTAAATTCAATTCTCAACTCATTGTGAATTCAAAGTAAAATACTTCGAAAAGTTTAATAAATTTGAGAAAACTCTTTATTTGAACAAAACTACGATAAAAATAAAACTTAATATCAAAACAATTTTCATGAATTGACTGAAAATAAATTGAAAATTTAAATCAATTGCAAAAAAATTTGAGCCAAAAAATACTTTAACTTAAGATTGAAATGTCCTTAATATCTAACAAACAATCAGTAGTTAACTCGATAACTGAATACTTGTTTTATTCGTTTAGAGTTAAGTCATATCAGAAATTAAATCAAATTTGAGAAGTTTTTTGTTGATTGATAACATTTGTCAGTTTCCTGAGCTTTTGGTCGACATCGAGTCTGACTGACTTCAACTTTTTGATAGCCGTCTCGTCGTTATTCACATCATTCATATCTTTAAAAGGACTGGTAATCGGCTCGAAGTCAGTAATGAATCTATAATTACCCAAACCTTCCAATTCGATGGCTTCGTCTCTCAATTTTTTACTCGTCTTCTTAATTAAACTCAATAGAGATGAAGATGAGCTCTGGATATGTTTCAACTGTTGTGCCGACTGTTGCTGGTGTTCCCAATGGGGCGCAGTTGGCATAAGTGGCACTTTCATCAAACGATAATTCCTTTCTGCTGGATGAAAGTCATCGGCAATGTCTCTATGAATACAACACTTATGACTTGCTTTGAAGTGAACATCACTTTTGTTGGACTTAATAGGGATCGAGTGATGAGAACATCTTTTACGCATTTGCCGCCGCTTTCCGGCACTGGTTTCTGTATGTCGGGCTCTACCATCACTTATTGATGATGAAGATAGCAGTGATGAACTGGTCCGCGAAGTGTATTCATATTCATCTGAAAAGTGATGTTTTGTTGCTTTGAACTGAGTCTTAGAGTTCGTCTCATTTCGTTTGCGACTCAAATAAGTGTTTCTATTTTGAGACAAACTTCTGTTGTCTTTATTATGAGTTATGGTTGGAATCATTTGTTGAAATGAATCACTAATTCTCTTAATATTTGCCTCTATTGTCGACATTCTATTGAGGATATCGTTGGGCTGCGACTCATCAGTGACGCCACCCGTCTCTTGAGGTGTTTGTTCTGCAACGATATCTCTGTGTACTGATGACTGTTCAGGTCTGTTAACCACAACATTTTTCTGATTGTCATCATTGGCAACACTTTTATTGTTTTGATTGTCACCCGTTTTGAACGCTTGATATACTCTTTGCGTCAATTCTTCGATCTGTTTATCTATGATATCGATTCTGGTCTTACATTCACTGCTATTCTCTTCAGTTGTTTCTAAACGCGATAATAAACGGATTTCATTCCGTTCTGTGTCTAACTCTTCGACTCTATTCTCAATTGTCTTCATTAATGTCTGCAGTCGTTGTACTTCACTCTGAAATCGTTGGGTTTCTCCACTTAAACTGCTGTCCATTCTTTCCAATCGTTTATTGTGTTCTTTTCGTTGTCTTTCGATATCAGCCAATGTTTGTGACAAATCATCCCTCAATTCGATCATTTGTTGGCCAAAATTCTTGCTATTATTGGAGACATTCGCCAATTCTGTTCTAAAAGTTCTCAATTCTCTGCTGTTCTCGTCTTTAAAGTCCATAAATTTATTGTCCAAATCTCCGAAAACAGAATTGACTTTGGATTTGATGTCACGATTGAGTTCATTCCTCAACTCTCTGATCGAGTCTAACGACTCATTCCTTACATCACTTCTAAGTAATTGCATTTCTTTTTCCAATCTATCCATATCTGAGGACTTGACTGTAGGACTGACAGCAGCACTACTGACAACACTACTATCCACTCGGCTCATGGTTTTAGTTACCATTTGCCTTAAATCCAGAATTTCCGTCTTTGTATCTCTTAAAGCGCCGGTATTTTTACTGATTTTCTCATCCAAGTCACTAACTCTGTCATTCAATTCTCTATTTATGGTAGTCCTCTGTTTTTTGATGTCGTCTCTCAGTTCCAGTCTAAGAGTAGATATTTTTTCCGTCAAATTCTTTGTCATTTCTTCGAACTTATATTCAATTTGTTGTTCATTCACTTCATTATCATTTTCATTGTCTTTCTCCTCATCTACTTTGGGCTCAGGTTCCTCGTCTTCTTCGTCAGCTTCACTGCTTTCTGATTCATTTTCATCCCTTTCCTCCGATGCCTCCATCAGAGTCTCCAATGGCTTATGACTTATGTTATGTTGTGTTGAATTCAATACATTCTGATTATCACTGGAATGAGACAATGGTTTGCCACTCGTCTGTTCGTAATTATCTGAATTATCATATTTTGATGGCATACCAGAGCCCCCACTAATACCCAAACTGCCAAACAAGTCATTGTAATTCTGATCGTATCCGTCAAACACTGCGAACGGGTCTTCGCTATCATCTAATAAAAACTCATCAGAAATTTCATTATGTCTTACAGTATTTTCAGTGTCTTTACCACCAGTGCTCACACCAGTGCTCACACCAGTGCCCTGTTTTATATTCGAATTGTGTTTGACTTTAGCATTGGGTGATTGGTAGTCATCATCAGAACTGCTTTGCATTTTGTCTTTCATCGTTTGAGAGCTATTCTCTGCACTTCTGGAAGAGTCAGCTCTTGTTTTGTTGTCTACTCTATACTTGGATTCATTGTTTACAACACTTTCACCTTTGAGTTCAATTGTGTGAATCTCTTTAAACTCTTTTATATCATCGGCTCCTCCTTCAGTCACATCTAATGTAACAAGATCTTCTTCTTCTGCACCATTAGAGCTCAATTCTTCGAGCGCTTCCTCTACTTCCAATTCAAAGTCAACAGACTCTACTTCTTCATCACTAATATTATTGTTCCCAAACGACAACTCCTTTTTGTCGTCAACTTTGCTATTAAATTGTGTACTCTTTTTGTCAGCCGAGTGTTGGCTATTTCCGTTGGCGTCACTCTTGAAGCCGATGTCTTCGTCGACAAAATGCAAATTTACAATAGAGGTTAAGCCACTCATACTTAGGGTCGTTGACGAGCCTTTGGAGCCCTTAAGCCTCTGTTGCTCTGCCAGTGATCGATAGTAGGAATCGCACGGATGCTCCCAACTTGACTGCTCTGTCTCACAGTTGAAATAGTACAGTCTTCCGATTTGGTCTTCACTTTACATTAGGAACAGCACATCCACAACAAATGCCAATTGAAAGCGAGAGGAAAGAGAGGAAAACAGTGAATCACACGAATAGTTAGATCAAAGTTAAGGTATTTTTCGGGAAAATTAATGCAAAAGCAATCGAATAAATGGCTGTTTTCGGTACGGCTTTCACACAGACTAACAATGAAATCGAGTAAAAGATATCCACTTTTTCTTCTTTACTCGTTTTTGCCTTTAATTCAGAGCTCAAGCCTGTGATTCATGAGATCTACTTATTTGCTGTTGAAATGTATTTTACTTTTTTTGCTGTCAACTCTATTATTGAATTCGGAAGTAATGTTTGGGTAAATTTAAAGTTCAACTCACACTGCAATCCAGGGAAACGGTAGCTTTTGGATGAGTCCCTTTTTGGCGATCCATAATAAATCAGGCTCGTGTGCAGGATCAATTCCAATCTGTTTTGCGTACAAAGTTATGTCTGTTTGACAATTGAAAAAATGATAATAAATAGAAAAATATCAAAAGTTAGTGCAAAAGGAAATTG
Organism: Edwardzetes edwardsi; assembly: GCA_034693445.1. Classification (NCBI taxonomy): domain Eukaryota; kingdom Metazoa; phylum Arthropoda; class Arachnida; order Sarcoptiformes; family Ceratozetidae; genus Edwardzetes; species Edwardzetes edwardsi. Next base: position 8,387 of record JAQFXL010001205.1, on the reverse strand, counting down.
AATTCAAATGATTTATTCGCAGAGAAATACACTTTAACTTCAATACAGAATATTTCAATTTTTATATCACATATTCTGTGCTCTATTTATAACTTTCTTAGTCTATTGGCTTTAAGACCTAGCAATCGATAATAGCAATAATTAGAGGAAATGCAGTGAAAATTGATCTAAGATTTAGCACAAACTGCAGTCAAACACTTAATTGATTTATCAGCAAATATTGTCTTCAGTGGTAATGAAGTTGTATTTCAATACCTTCTTGGGTGAGATCGTCGACAGTAATCGGCAGTTCTTTGAGTATTGTATTCCTGCGTTGTTTGGCATTTGTGTTGAACTTATGCTGACGTTTGCTTGTCTTCGATACCTGAAAACCAATACTGTTGTGACTCTTGTCTGAATTGATTACTATATTCGCAGCACTACTGATGGCAGTCATAATGCATTTCAATCACAATAACTCTAATTAAAAACTTTTGCATTAAATATAAAATACATGTTTTGGAAGACAACTTATTTTACTTGAAATGACAGCAATTGAGGAGTTTTCAAGATTTTTAGTCCTGTTTTTTGGAAAACCTTTCATTTGTTGTGCTTAGACTTTAATGAATGGAATCAAATGCTATTTTAATAACTATTCCTCCCATACCTTTCCGCCACTATATTATGATATTTCTGTATATTTCATCTGTTTCTATAGATAAGGGGTTTGTTTTGAATTCTCTATTTAAATGACTTTTTTATATCAGTGTTGGTTACCATCGCTATTGGAAACACAATATGCGGTACGACTCATACCGCACATTAGGAACTGATGCCTCTGATGCTGCTCTCTCTCCCACTCTCTCGCGCTCTCTCTCTCTCTCTCTCTCTTTCTCTCTCTCTCTCTCCCTCACTCCCCCTCCCCTCACTCAGACACGTAAGTTCATTCAGTTCGTAAGTATTCCCGAATCCATTGCTGAGCCCAGAGTTTGCATTCAAAGGCATATAATTTAATGCTTTATATGTTTAATAATTTTATTCAATTGATTACAAAGTATTTGATGTGAAAACACGACTCAAAATGTTTGCTTCAATTAAAGTTTATTGCCTTCAAAATTAAAAATACGAATAAAAAGTTTACATTAAGTCCACAAAAATGAAAGACTGAAATGAATTGTATTCTCTATTCTGGGAACACCACAGGATTATGATTGCAGTTTTGCTGAAATTTCATAAAAATGCCCCATAAGGCTCAGGGGAGAAGTTAAGCAGAAAGTGTCAAAATGAGGCTGGTAGTTCTTCAAACTTAATTAAATTGAATTAGGCCAAAAATTTTCCATTTGAGTCCTTAGACATATAATTATTGTTAATAATAATACTTAACTAAGTGTCTTGGATCTTGGTGATCCCAAAATATTTGATTAATAAAACGATCCGACAAATGATGAATGATTCAATCAAATGAGTAATTGAATCTTTTATCAGATGAATTAGGAAAAGAAATTAAATTAGCATGTCAATTGATGATTGAATTGTAAGCAATTTGAATATTTATGAGAAATAAATTTTTTATTTGAAGCCAAGGGCTAAATAACAGAAAATTATACTCAGTTTATATATAAACTAAGTATTGATATTCAGAATATGATTGATATTTTGAAAAAATGTTGAAAATTTTCTCATCAAAACCTATCATTATTTTATGAATTATTAGCTATAAATTGGGTTCAAATCAAGAAAAAAGCAAAGAGTTTGAAATAAAGTCTGTTCGATGTTATACAGGGTTCACCAAAGTGGGGGATAAAACCAAACCTTCAAATGTTTTGAACTCCCCCTGAGTTTTGAGCTTGCCTATCTGAATCTGATATCCCCCACGTAAAATGCCGTCGAGCAAAGTGAGGCAAATGTTATTCGAATTTTGGAGAAAATGGGCGCCAAAACTGAATTTAAAACAAATTGAGGACAATTTAAATTAAGTTAATCCGAAATGACCGGATTTTAACTGGATTTAGCCCGAAAATGGCTATTTCGGTCATCATTTGGGCCGCTATCTTATCCCTCCCCCTGAAGTCAAAGAGCTTTGCGAACCCTGGTGCTATATTGCGCTAAAGATGTTATGAAAACATGTAATAAAAACAAGTGATGAGTGCTATAAATACCTATAAATAATTTTTGAGATATTGAAATACTCTGAAATTTGAATTTTTTTTTTATCAATTATCAATTTTTTTATCCAGTAAAAGTTGTTTCAAAAATGAGTTTACTTGTGTTCAATGGATTGAAACTATTTTAATGACTCAACTGATGACTTACATCAAACTTTTATCTATTTCTTCCATCAAATTATACAACAATTTATTTTTTTTATCAGTAAAGTATCTAGAAAGTCCAATGAATACCCTTTCTCCAATAATCATAGGCTTGATTTTCTATCCCATCAATAGCTCTCCTAGTTCAAAAAGTTCAAACTTTTCAATGAGTAGATTTTGGGTCAAATTTTTGTTGAATGCATTGAATAACTTTAACGCAATTTTAAACGCATTTTGAAGTAAAACTTCAGCAAAATTTTAAACATCGCTCCTACAGCCGGAGGCTGAGCTCTATAGCGCCGTCGCTGCAATATGACCTGCGCTACCACTCTATTGTTGATTCAGGTTTTCCCTCAAAAGATCCAGTGATTATCTCTTGAGTGGAGCACAGCATTGACGCACAGCTCTCCGTTCGCCTAATATGAGTAAAAGTCGTTCTCAACTCAATATTATTGAGTGATTTGTTTGCAAACAACCGACAAAACAAACATTTCTCTCAATAATTCTTAATCAACAGATATGTGAATACTTTTGTGTCCATTATTTGTGGTAATTTGAAAATGTGTCCAAAAGTCTTAACTTTGAAGAATAAGACACAAACAATGACTGCAAACAACTTTTTGTGGGAACTTATTATCAAAACTTAAACTCTTAAAAAGTTGTGATATTTTTGTGTGAATTTTCATTACTTTGAGATAAGTTTCAAATATTTGTGGAATAAATTAATAGTCGACTCAACTCTAGTAATATAAACTCAAAATGAAGACTACGAGAGGACTATCAGTGAATACCATCGATGGCTATCGAATAGTCAACTTTCTGTTGGTCTATATTTGTTGGTTGTCTTCAGTTGGAGGTAAGAGCGAAGAGAACACAGAATTTAAGACATAACACAATTAGAAACAAAAAGTGAACACAAAATGAACTTGATTGTTGACAAAGCTAATCAAAGGTTAGCTAAATTACTCATTTATCAATTGAAATCCTCATCCCTAAGGGATGCCGGCGCTCCTCTACTAGAGGGTGGGTTCGTGACAATCGATTCAAATTTTCCATAAAGTTCTAGGAAAGAGCAAGGTAGCGCCAGAAAATTGACAATTTTTGTCTAAATAGGGTTAAACTGCGAAAAGTTTTGATTGAATCAGCTGTAAAATATCCAGGTCAAACCAATTTTGGTTGAATTTATTTAATTGACCAAATAATTGGCGCATCAACTTAGGTGGTCCTGTGTCTCGTGCTCCCAGAGATCATTTACAATGCCAGGGGCATTGATAAACTGAATTTATCGTTGATGATCATTGAAAAACTACCCTGATCGAAGAGTTTTGTCTGGACTTATCATTGTATGGATGCACAGACAGCTTGTTATGTGTGTTTTCCTGTGCTTTCAATTTTGATGTATTCACTACGAATCATATGTACTCTTTATAACTACATTGTTGGATAAGCCAACTATTTAATGAATTCTCCCCTTCGGAAAGACTGCTCCCAGTCCTCTGCACTCACAGTTTGCTTTCACTCATTTTAGTTTATATTTTCAATTCACAACTGAAATGAATTCATTGGACTCTTTCTCTCTGTTCTGTTCTGACATTCAATAGCACTCGGAATAAAAAGTATACCGAATGACACATTTGAGAGACAGCACAGTTTTTGCTCAGCACTGCTTGTAATGCATTCAGTTATTCCTGATTTCATAGTCAGTGTTATGCAAAAAATCACTTGAAATTCATCTCAAAAATACAAAATTAAATATTAAAACCTTTCGATAAGATATTAGATCTGATGTTAGTCACAAACTGATACCGAACCCCAAACCATATGATAAGCCATTATTTGCAGAGTATTTGAGACGAGGAAAGTTATGCAAAAATACTTGAGCTCTGATATCCAGACAGATGACAGAAAATCCAGAAAACAAATGATATGTTATTCACTTTTTTAGACCTCAACACTAATATAGCAAAAGATTACTATTAGTGACCAGAAATTCATATACTTTTCCCATTATTTTCTATATTTGTTGTTTTTTTGCAATGTTTTTTTGACTTAAATTATATTCTTGATATATGTTCTCACTCCTAATGGTCTTTAAAAAGTCCTCAAATTTGTTTAACGACATTTGCCTTTACATTAGTTACAGGATTTTTGTTATCAAATGGGAGATATCTAACCAAAAGTTGTTTTATTCCCAAAACTAATGCATAAAAACTTGAAAATGCATCAAAAATCACATGATTCGTAGCTTCTAGGTATATATATGAGAGCGCCGGTTATTATTAGTGTTCGTCTCCCACGACGCCTAACGAGCACCGAATATATGGGCTATTATTTGTTGGGCAGAATCTGATCATCAATTTGCTCGTTAAGGCCATACCGAATGTCAGACCATTGATTTGTTGATATTATGTGCGCGTTAATAGAGGTAAAGTTCTTATTCTGTGCCACAATGTGTGGCATAACTTAATTCATAGCTTAAATGTAATATATTTTCGGTACCAATAATCAGAACAAAATATAACCCATTAATAAACATCGAAATCCTGAACCCATTTAATGAGAACAGTGATGGGGTGGAGACAGAAGAGACCCCATCGCTGCCTAACAACTACTCTATGATGAGAAAAGTTATGAATGTTTATTATTTTCTCATTAAAAACTCTTCAAGAGTATAATCACTCAAAGGAATTACATAATTTCGCATGATAATGATAATTTCTAAAATCTACAGAGAAAACTGCACAACCTTTCCGAAAATAACTACTTTTATACAATTTTTTCCTTAAGCATATTAGCCCTTCCTCTGGACAGTGTGTCTGCAGAAATACAGAGCTACAGATTGTTGTACAGAATTAACTGCAGCGATAAGTCAATGCATTTATATTATATATTAAGAGACATATAAATAAATGATAGCTTTTTGGTCAGAAAGAGAAATGTGAATAACTTCCTAGAGTCATTAGTTTTTTTGCAGTGGAGTAACTCAAATGAATGAATGATAGCCTCCAATGGCCTCAATGTTCAATGTTTTCATTGGAATTGCATTTTTCATAATAGGTTTTGTGTAAAAGCAAATTATTTGAGTCAAAACCCCTTATTCTTTTTGATACACATTTATATTATAATTCGTGTTTTAATATTTGCTTTTAATGGCCATAAAAGTCATCCGTAAAGTATTAAAAATCCAGTGGATTAATGGTTAGGTTCAGTGAACCACAAACGCAACACCAGAGAGAAAGCCTCGCGTTTTGGCGAAAAGACATTATATTTTTGTGGAGAAGAGAAAAAACAATTTGCAAAACAATACAATCATTAAAACTATTAGACGTTAATTAAAGCATTAGAGAAGCGCTTATTAACGGATTAGTTATTCAGTATTCATGTAATGCAATCACACATTAAGTATCAAATATATATCACATTTAATATTATGGTAGAGCCAGACATGGAGAGCCAGTTGTAGAGTAGGAATGAAATAAAAAGTTATATTACATTAACGCGAAGGTGGGTTCGCGTGATTACCGATTGTTAATAATGGAAATGGCATTCCGTATGTGTTATCTTCAGTGAGGCGTTGAACACATCCAGTGCTGTGGCAAAGGGTATATACAAATAGTGGTGAAGAAGACTATCTGACAGTTCTTACAGATGTGGCGCAGAATTGTTCGCTAAATTAGTTTCATTGTCTTCACATCAAAAATGGGTTTTATGTCTAACACTGGGCTTAATATTATTACAGTTATATTGTGATTTAAAAATATTATGATCGCACAGAATATTCTCAGCCCTCCTATGATATGCATCACAGACTCTATTATCAACACTTTCTATCACTCGTTTCCCCCTCTCATTGACAGTCGCTCTTAATTTGCATTTTATATATAAAATAATACGAATTTTCTCTTCAAACTGAGGCCTAATTTTGGACTCACTTTCGATATGAATTTTGTTTTTGATTATATTCAAAGAATAAATTACTTGTTATATAACTTAACTTGTCATTTATGATACCTCATATCGTTTGGCGAGAATATGAAAAAATTCTTAATTATCTAAAGCTATCTATACATCTATGAACTGTTTGGTTGTGCTCTTTCTCCAGAGATTACCGTTCTGTTAAGGATTTTGATGTTATTCCTGTGCTATCATAGACTCTGATCCGCATATGACTCACAATACGAATTTAAAGTAGAGTAGAGTCTACTTTAGGAACACTATTCTGAGCCAATCTTTTATAATATAAACTGATTCATGTTTTCCTCATTTCTGAGACGCCTCTCAAACAAGTTTTAAGTAAAAAATGTATTCAAAAAATATATATTCATTTCGTGTGACTTTGAATCTCTAAAGACTGGGATATTATTTTTCATTATAACCCATCAAATAGGCTTTAAAGCAGTCATTTCCTGAGTAATGGGAATTTCAATGAAATAATAATAATAATAATGAGAATTACAACTAAAATATTGTATTTGTATTCAAGAAAAATATATTCACAAATGAAATGAAAAGCGAATCGAATATAACATAACATAAATTGAATGACAGTTTCATTCAACTGGAGATTTAAAAACCGAAATATTTCCGAATTGAATGACAAAAACTGTTTGAAATGAGAATTTTTGTCTATAAATAAATAAATATTTAAAATTTCCATTTATTCTGTCTAAAAATGTGAGAACAAAACTATTTCCATGAAAATTATGCTCAAAACAGCAGTGAATTCCTTTAAGTAAACATTGTGTTCAAACAGTGATTATATCCATCATATTTTGGTGTAATTTATTTGAAGCCCACATAAAACTAGTGATGTATTGAAAAGAGAGTGTATTTCAGTCAAAAATTATAATTATTTGTAACCAAAAACCGAAAGTCTATATAATTACGATCTTTGTATTGAATGACAGACAGCTCTAACATAATAAGTCATTTTCACACAAATAAGTAGTGAATTATAGCATTAAACTAAAGGCAATCCAATATTTCTTTACTTCAATTGATTGAACAAAGAATAGAAGAATAGATATAATAGTTATCACAATAGCTATAAGAGTGAAAAGTAAAGCAAAACTATTGGATCTCAAGTATAGACGTTATATCCATTCGTCTTATTCTTCGCCAACACTTATATTGTAAACACAGGAATTGTATTCAATAATAAGTTATATTATGTTTTGATGGAAATACCATCAGTTGTCTGCGTTATGTGTTGTGCTGTGCCTTATATTTTTGCTGACAACAGCTTTTTCATTCTCAGACAACTTTTACACTTCTAAAAAGTTTTCTTCGGAGTTGTGAACAAAAAACTGCTCAACTGTTGGGAACTGAGGGCTGAAAACAAATTCGTGAAATGTATTGCATTTAATAAAGACTTTACAAACGAGTATTAGTTGTGCTCTCAGTTCGAGGAAAAGAAGTTAAATATAAGTATTGAATATAATTTATTGCACAGAATATAATGTAATACAACTAATGAGTTGACTTCCGAACACAGAATACACAGACTTTTACTCTTAGGAAAAGAAAGAGCACTCGAATAGAAAAGAGGACTCACATAAAGAGAGGACTCGCCATATAATACTGAAGTAACACTGTTTGTATTGTCTGACTCAGAGCCCACTATTGAAATGTATATCTATTTACTTATGGAACACAACTGAGCGAATCGATTGGCCATAAGTTAATAAATAAGACTTAACATTATATAAGACCAGAATCAGAGTTACAAATATTTTGGTTCTGCACTTAATTCTGTTCTATTGCGTAAGAATTGAATTTAGTTAAGACTCAATTCTTTTCAAGCTTTTAGCCCACAATTTAATGATTAAGTCTTCGCTTCAATACTGGGATTGAAAGCAATTTTTCTTTGCCTTAATTCCTCTTTAGCTTACTCTGTGTGCTCTCATCATCAATAACTTGAGTGCCAATAATGTTGTGACCAACCATTGGTCAATCAAAGCGAGACATTAGACTTCAAAATAAAGTGAGACATAAAAAAATTATTTTATATGAGATATGTCTTAAACCCGTTTTTAGATTCAGTGAGTGTTTCGTCGAATCGTATAAAGAGTTTTAGATTTTTTTTTTTTGCAGTCATTG
>JAQFXL010001204.1:0-13359 GCA_034693445.1 Edwardzetes edwardsi | reverse complement strand
CTCGAATCACTTGTGTCAATTGTATGCTCGATACCTGAACAGCTTCCTAAATGTTTCGGGTTGAAAGCCATAATCCCCTCATACTTAAGTAGAAGTTGTCTCAGTTTTCCCTTTTCTGAATCGTTAAGTTGAGGGTTGATTTTTACCGATCCTCCTTTTAGATTTGAAGTATTGGACTTCTCTGATTCAACGCTTCCGATATTTATGAATGCATTTGTATAATGTGAGTCTCGATCTTTTTTATTTTTGAGGAAAATCGCAACTTTTCGGTCCATTTCATTTCTGATTGCATCACATTTAGAGCGAAAATGTGGAGAGTCACACCAATTATATTTGTCAGGGCAGTCGTCAGATTTATGAGTCTGACTACAGAAAAAACAAATATTTTCGAGCCAATTTATCTCTGGTCTATTTATTATCATTTCAATTACTTCATTAGCAATAATTTCTGCAGGAATTTCTAAACTGATAAGGAGATTATTTGACTCAGGACATATAACTTCTTTATTTGTGTCTTTAAGTGAATCATTAAGAGATAGTGATTTGTTTTCAACATCTGAGAGATGTCCTACTATCGCTCCTTGTTTGATGACAACTGGCTTATTACTGCAGTTCATTATCTTAACGACTGCTTTCCCATCATTAAAATCTGTTTGCGTTTCCTTCAGATAGATTTTGTTTTTATTATAAAACCCACAATTTGAGCGAATAAATGCAGTAAAGTTATTAGATTCTCTTTTTGGGCTTGCGTTGACCTTAAGATAATAAGGAATTTGGGGTTCCAGTGCAATAGTTTGCCCTGAATGTAATAAGATCAGACGATTGAGATCTCTTATACTTTTGAATTCAGGATCGAATCTGACTGAATCAGTTTTACAGTCAATAGTGAGTCCAACTTTTTTATTGAAGTCGTTACCGAGAAGGACACTGAAATCAAAATCAGATATAACGCCTAGAGTCAAATCAATAGAATGTTTCTCATTTTTGTGTGTGAAAAAGATTTTTGCTTCAACCTCTCATTTAAGAGGCACATTTGTGCCATTTACAGCTTTAATCTATCGCTTCTGATGAAATTGATGTTTTAATCCAAGAATTTTAGTCAGTCTCGCATCAATGAGACTAATTTCAGAACCGCAGTCAATCAAAGCAGATATTTTTCTGCCATTTATTTCAATGCACTCGTAAATTAGATTGTTATCTTGGCAAATTTCTATTTTCGAATCAGCTATTAAATTTGATCTTTTTAGTGGAGCGGGACTGAACTGGCGTTTACCTGAAGTGCAATTTCGGGCCACGTGATTCGGTTTACCGCAATTGAAGCAGAGCGGTTCACATTCGGGAGTTGGAAATTCTCCGAGACAAGTCGAAACTGACATTACGTTGGAATGGTCTTCTCATGTCATTATTCCGCAACTGATACCTGCTGTTATCAGCATTTATTCTAGGGAAACTTCGATAATTACCCGTGTCTTTTGGTCTGAAATCATTATTCCGGGGAAACTCACGTTTATATGAGTTTAACTCAAAACCTCTATCTCTCTGGTAATCTCTGTTTAGAGAACTTTCTCTACTATGATTTGCATATCGATTTTTGTTTCGATCATAAGATCGGTCTCTTCGCGTATCGCGATCATTAGACCAGCTATTTTCACGAAAGGGTCTGCGGTTATCTTTCCTGTCATTTCTTTCATGTGTTGATTCGCGCCCTTTTTCTCTGTTCAATTCATCGATCTTTTTGTCTTTCAGATCTATGGTCTGCATTAGTTGTGTAACACTTTCGACAAGTGATTCACATTTCGCTTCAATTTTATCAAGTTTGTTGTCTCTTTTAACTTCTGAACCTATGTCTCGACCCATCAGTTTTAGACCTCTTTCAACTTTCTCCGCCACATCCTTAAGCTCAGCAATTGTTTGTATGTCTTTCTGGATAACACTTGCCTTAAGTTCGGGAAGCATACCATCTATTAAATAATGGATGCGGGTTGTGGTGTTCATATTTGGATTGTGTTCAACACATCTCAACTCCTTGCCTGTAATGTAACGTAAGACGTCTTGTCCAGGAACCTGAACATATTCAGACATTCTTTTCCTTGTATAGGAATCTTTATCTTCGGGGGAATGATATTTAAGGAATCGATTCTTAAGCTCAGCATAGTCTGCTGGAGCGATTCATAATTCTATATTGATTTTATACCAATCGCGCGCTTCTCCCGCTAGATAATTCTTAAATCGATCTTTTTTGTTCACTTCAGACCACCCTTTAGCAATCGCCTCATCTTCAAACTCTTCTATCCATCTGACCGCCTCCCAACCTATCATTCCTTCATACTTCGGAATACCTCTTGGGTTGAGGCTCAGATTATTTGAAAATGCATCCTGAACCACCTGATAGATATCTTGTATCTTTGGTACAGGTGGGTTCACAGGAGCTCCTTGAGCCATTTTAGGCCTTTGATATATGGTACCTCTGCGAGTAGTAATTTTGCTTTTGTCTTTTGTCTTTTTCTCGAGATGACAATATATATTATTTATGAACAAGCAGTTGTCTTTGTTCTAATAACGATTCTCGCAATAACTCTCTATTAAGTCGTGATAGCTCTCGATAAGCTCACCTCTACTATCAATCAACTCTTGATAGTTTTTTGTCAAGCTCTCGCCACTTTCGACCAATTCTTGATAATTATCAATCAAAACACTATTTCGATCAATCAATTCTTGATATAAGTCACTGACTTCAATATTATTCTCTCTGAATTCCTTGACACTCTCGATCACTTCGAAATTATTATCAATTTTCTCTTGATATCGATTGATCAAATCAAAATTTTCATCAATCAATTCCCTGAAACTGTCGATTAAATTATAGAAATCTCTGTTTAGCTTTTCGTAACTCTCTGATAACTCCCAAAAGTTTTCTTTTAAATCTTCGTTCAATACAATTTTCATTAAATCAAATCACAAATACAATCAACTCAAAATAACAGAATTCGCCAAAAGTATGCATATGCTTTCGCCGGGAGTAGTATTGGTCCACTCCTTCGGGCCAATCAAAGCGCACAATTAACCAAAATGTTACTAACCTCCTGCCCTTGGTGGTTGATATGGATTTCGTTATTGTCGCGCACCAACCTTTTGATGAGCGTCGGTTGTGTCCTTTGATTGGGTTTCCTTTTCTTTCTCCATCGGCGTCGTGGGCTGCGGCGTCGAAGTTCCAGCAAAGGAGCCAATCAATGTCTCCAAGAAGACGTGGGCACGGTTGCTCCCGACGATCCCATCCTCGTCGCCATAATTATGCAGTGACTTTCTTCTGGCAAACTCTTAAAAAACTACTCACAATTCATATTTGCTTAAAATACTTTATTAATTCAAAATACAAAGTATATGTGCACTCATAAGATACAAAAAACAAGTAAAAAACAAGAGAGCGAATGAATAGAAAAGAGTCGTTTATATAAAGTTAGAGAGATAATATTATTGGTTACGTAATGAACCAATCCCAACGCACATAACATTGCGTAACAGGTTGTCTTGCGCTATAGCAAAATCATAGCACACTACAATATTTGCCTTGAAATCAGCCAGGCACTTGAAAATTATAAAATTTGGTAACTTTCCTACTTGTTTAGACGCTATAATAATTTCTATTTCAAACTGTAGTAGGTTTCTAGCTCATTTGTTTTTTTCATATAAGAAAATCTTGTTGATATGATGGATTCGTTTTGCATAATAATTTAGGTCTTTCTAAATAAATGAAATTCTATTTTTAATTGATCAGGTTTCATTGATTTTACAAATATTATTCATTGAAATAGTCTCTAGTTCATTCTCAATCATCAGTCCTCTAGATGACATCAGCTAGGCATTTCTGAAAAAGTGTTCAATCTAATTCATCAAGTTCAAATAATTCAATTGAATAAACATACAGCGTATTTATCCAGGACTCTATTTCTCAAACTTTCAAGGTCGATAAATGGCGGCGCCTTCTTAGCCAATGATCGAGCTCTTTGTAATAGACATGATTTCAACTTGAAATTGATAATTCAGTCAATTGATTATTGAAATTGATCTTGATAACTTACATCATACCCTCCTTGTCCTCTTTAGCAGAGCATAGGTTTTGTCATTGTTTTGACTTTCATCACCTTTTTGACACATTGTTCAAAGTTTGATCTCACCTAGATAGTTCAAATTGTTAACAGTTCAAATTTGCTTGATAACATACCAGTTCAGGCAGACTCTCATCACAATCTCTGGCATCTTCGAGCACATCCTCGGATAGTTTTAAATTGCAAATAGTATTATACACTTTTCTCAGTTGTGTTTGTCTTTTGTTGTCAACAGTTTGTGAATAAACAGAATTAAAAACTGTAAACAATATCACAAATATGAATAAATTGGATATTGCTATTCTATTTTTTATTACTCCTGGTTTATCAGAGAAGCTGCGAAATTCCTTTTCAAGCCTAACTAATTTGGTTGAAGTTATTCTGGAAAAATCAAAGACACTTTTCAAAGACTTCAACAATTATGTGAAATAATTCATATTCACTAAGGGTAGATTATTTATTCTTGGACAAATCCGCGCACTTTTTAGGTTGAAGTTGTTCTGGAAAGTGTCAAACGCGTATTTTAAACTGTAGTTAATATCTCTTCCTAATTGTGAGTGAATCTATTAAATTCTTCTTAGTTAATATATGGGACAACTTAAGAACACATTTTTATAAAATATTCAAAAACTATTTTCTCGAATGTATTTTTTCAATTTTTACTTTTATTTCATTCCCTTGCAAGAATAATAACGATTAAAACATTTTGATGCAGTTTTTAAACTGTAAAATATTTTAACTTCAATTTTAATAATACACTTTGTTAGAAAATTACGCACGGTGATTTAATTCAATAAAACCTTCTTGGTTTGGATCCGGATGAATATTTTAAACTGTAGCTCAAAGCTAAACTAAATTCATTTTGAAATTCATGAGCAAATTTCAAATAAAGGCTTGAAATTGTTCTCGAATTTTAAATTCTTTAAACTGAATTTAAATTTTTTTTTTTAATATTTTTCAATTCAAGGTTTACCAAGTTCATTGTTGCAACTCATCTCACACATATTATATTAAAATTAGTTCATTTGAATACAGCAGTTTTCACAACTTTTAACTAGTGTGATTGACACCTTCCAGAATAACTATAACCTAATCAGTGCGCATCTGTCGCATGAATCGGATTAATTCGGTTGAATTTATTCTGGAAAGTTTTAATAGCATTCTTTAACGACTGTAAACAAAAATTTATTTGATTTTATTTTAAGTTGAGCATAATCAAATTTTATTCAAAAACATTAAATCAGAATTCATAAGTGTGGTAAAATTATTTGATCTTGATCATCACCTTAACAGCCATCATTAATCAATGCATTCCTGCAAATTTTAAAATCTTCATTATTGGAATTTCAAATGCTCAAGTTAAAAACTTACTATGAATGTGATAATCACCCTGTTAATCATAGCTTGTACGTCAAGACCCATAGCAGCGGCAAATTTACTTTTTTGATCCACACATTCTTGAATCTGACAAGGTTAAATTAACACAATTTTAATCTTGATAAGATTGGATTTGAAATTAAATTCACCTTTTCTCCTCCAGGCATATATCGATAGCAAATGAAAGGAAGATTTAGTTCCTGGATGTTCATCGAATTTCGAACACAATTCAGATATTGCGCCTTGAACTGTGTGAGCGGGGTGAAATCATCACCGAAGTTTTAAATTCATATGTTCAAATGAACAAGATAACAGTATTTAAATTATTGCAAGTTCAATTAAATTAATATAACAATAGCTTACGAGATAGGGAACATCTTTGTCACACTTCATTATGATAGCCAATTTATCCTTGGGCAAATTATCTTTGCAATAAACATCTTTGATTTTCTCAAGTTTTTTCAAGATCTGATCATTCAATTCAGAATGAGCAAGGCACAAAACTGTGCAAATTAATGCAAATTTGAAAAACATTTTAATCATTTCTGAAGTTTATCTCTTCTTTTGCAACAAAACGATCTAAACTACAATTCATTAATTCAAACAACAATTTTAAATAATCAAAATGTGTTGATCTGTTTGAATCCAGGTGTTTTATTGAGTTGAAAGTATTTGAAAACAATTCAAGCAATAAATGATTTAAAAGCTGTAAAACTTATCAAATCTAAAATTTTTATTTCAGAAAACAAAAAAAATGTCTGAAATACTGTCGTTGAAGAATTCATTCAAGCATTTTTCAAAATAACTTTAGCAAAATTAGTGCGATTCCAACGATACTTCAACCGTTTCAGTCATAACTTCAGACAATGACTGTTTGTCAGCCTTCGTACAAATCGAATGCTTCTATTGTTTAAATTACATATGAAAGCAATTATCGCCTGAATTCATTATTTAAAAGGCTAAAGTATTTTTGGAACCGCGTTGATTTGCCTGAAGTTATTCTTGAAAGTGCCCAAAAGCAATTTTTCACAACCGAAATAAATCTTGTATTTCACCCTGCGTGTTATTCATTGCTTGCTTTCATATGTAATTTAAACAATAGAAGCGTTTGATTTGTACGAAGTCTGACAAACAGTCACTTTGAATTTATTACTCAAACGGCTGAAGTATTTTTGGAATCGAAGTGATCTGGCTGAAGTTATCCTTGGAAGTGCCCAAAAGCAACCTTTAACAACGGTAATCTTGAGAGTATTTTGTAAACTGTATTATTATGATTCTCAATTGTATATGGTGATTTTCTTTGAATGCACCAAGTATATATAATTATATATTATATTCTATCAGAAACTACTTTACATGATTTCTTTCCGCATTATAGATTTTTTTTATCAAAAATTGTCTTGCTGGAATACGAAAGGAGACAAAATTTCAATTGTGATGGCCCATGATAAAATATATTAAAAATTTGATTTAAAATTGAACCCGGATTATCTATAATCTTGTCAGAGAAATATTTTATAAATCAAAAATGTGAAATCACTTGGTGAAGAATTTTGCATGGTGATAGTGAAAGTTAGAGAATAGTTTGTATAGGACATAATAACACACAGGGTAAAATACAAGATTCAATCAAATAGAAACTCGGACTTTAATCAATTGAATTTCAAAACTGTAAATATATGAAAATATCATCACTTTTCATCACTGCATGAAGATGAATCATCACTTGTCGAACACAATCCTCGTAAGAAGTCCTGAACTACCAATAAATTAAATCTTGATGAAAAATAAACTAGTTAATTTTATCTGCACTCGTTATTATGAAAATAAATGTTTGAAAATGATCAAGTTGAGAAAATTTCAATTTTGTGCAAGTTGGATTAAAAAATTGAAATTTCAATATTCATTTACAAAAGTGGAAACATTCTAGTTATTGAAAGTATTTAGTTTATCCTGGGACATATCTGCACAATAAACAAGAGCTTGCTCTTTGAATTTCTCTCTCATTTGATAATCAACTTGGTAAAGCAGGCATAACACCTTGCAAATTATAACAAAGGAGATTAGGATTCTAATCATTTTCTGTAAATTCAACCCTCTTTTCAAAAAAATTATCTGAATTAATATGACATTTATTCAAAAATTTATTTCAATATTCATTCAACTAAAACAGAAGGTGCAAGCTGTATTTTAAACTGACATACAGGTGTTTTATTCTGTTCAATAGGAATGAGAATAATTTTGAGTCAACACTTGAATTCAAAACTTTCATTTTGATATAATTTTTCAATTTTAAAATTTATCAAGTTATCAGCAATTTTTAAGCAAGCTTAACATGCCAAATTCTATGAATTTGCATTTTCCATGTTCTTGGTCTATTCACTAGATTATTGATACAGTATCAAAATTTAGATTATTAATTCCACGCATCCTTACCTTTCTTAGTTTTTCAATTAAGCAAGGATTATTGAGGAGTTTGGTAATAAATTTGATATAATTATGTGAAATTATTCATATTTATTAAGGGTAGATTATTCAATCTTGGACAAATCCGCGCACTTTCTAAGTTGAAGTTATTCTGGAAAGTGTAAAACGCGTTGTTTAAACTGTAATCAATATAATTCTTTCATATTATGAATGGATATATAAATTTATTCTAGATCAAATATAGGACAACATAACTCAATATATTTACAGTTTTGAAATTCAATTGATTGATGTCCAAGTTTCTATTCGATTGAATCTTGTATTTCACCCTGCGTGTTATTCATTGCTTGCTTTCATATGTAATTTAAACAATAGAAGCGTTTGATTTGTACGAAGTCTGACAAACAGTCACTTTGAATTTATTACTCAAACGGCTGAAGTATTTTTGGAATGGCAGTGATCTGGCTGAAGTTATCCATGGAAGTGCCCAAAAGCAACCTTTAACAACGGTAATCTTGAGATTATTTTGTAAACTGTGATTACTTTGATTCTCGATTGTATATAATGATACTCTTTGAATGCACCAAGTACATATAATTTTATATTAAATTCTATCAAAAACTATTTTACAAGATTTCTTTCAACATTATAGATTGTTTTTGTCAAAAATTTTATTGCTGGAATACGATAGAAGGCAAAATTTGTGGTTTTTAAAAGTTCTATGATGAAATATAATAAAATGTTGGTTTAAAATTGAATCCGGATTATCTAGAAATGTTTTTTAAATCAAATATGTGGAATCACTAAGTAAAAAATCCATATAATCATAGTGGAAGTTTGAAAATAGTTTGGTAAAATACGCAGGGTAAAATACAAGATTTAATCGAATAGAAATTTGAACATTAATCTATTGAATTTCAAAACTGTAAATATATGAAAATATAATTGAGATTGAATATGGAAAAAAATCATGATTATATTATTTGATGAAAATTTCAAGAACAAAATGACAGCGAGCCACGTTGACGTGCCAATTGTAAGATTGATACTTTTTGTTGATATTAAAAATCAATTATTATTTTAATTTACAGCTTGCAAACTATTCCAATTATCCTTGAGTTCTCTTGTTTTAGTTTTACTTCAATATGATCCAAATTCATAATGTATATGAAAATATATTTTAAATTATATCGAGTATAAAAAAAATCAAGATTATTTTATTTTAATGAATAGTTGAATAAGTATCAATACAAAATGAGATTGCAACATTTACATGTACCAATTATAAGATTGATAACTTTTGTTATATTAAAAGTCAATTAATCTTTTAGTTTACAGCTTGCAGACTATTCCAATTCTCCTTGAATTCTCTTGTCTTGGTTTTACTTCAATTTGATCCAAGTTCAAAATTATCATTTAAACTTGAAAACTCAGTGGATCATACATAAAATGCATAGAATATTTGCCTAGGAATCAGCCAGGCACTTGAAAATTATGAAGTTTTATAACTTTCCTACTTGTTTAGACGCTATAATAATTTTTATTCAAAGCTGTAATTAATTTCTAGCTTATATTTTTTGATTATATAAAATTATCTTGTTAATAAATGGACTTGTTTCGCAAAATAATTTAGGTCTTTCTAAATATATGAAATATTATTTTTAATTGATCAGGTTTCTCTGATTTTACAAGTACTATACTTTGAAATAGTCTCTAGTTCATTTTCAATACTCAATCCTTCAGATAACATCAGCTAGGCATTTCTGAAAAAGTGTTCAATCTAATTAATCAAGTTCAAATATGTAATTCAATTGAATAAACATACAGCGTATTTATCCAGCACTCTATTTCTTAAACTTTCAAGGTCGATAAATGGCGGCGCCTTCTTAGCCAATGATCGAGCTCTTTGTAATAAGCATGACTTCAACTAGAAATTGATAATTCAGTCAATAAAGTATTGAAATTGATCTTGATAAATTGCATTATCCCCTCCTTGTCCTCTATAGCAGAGCGGAGGTTTTATCATTGTTTTGACTTTCATCACCTTTTTGACACATTGTTCAAAGTTTGATCTCACCTAGATAGTTTTAATTGTAGACAGTTTAAAATTTGCTTGATAACATACCAGTTCAGGCAGACTCTCATTCGATATGATTTTATTTTATTTTATTTTATTCTTGTTTAAAGACGCTATTCATACAACAAAATATATACTGATATCAACGAAGGCGTCATAAATAGAAAGATTAAATTAAAATACATTATAATTAAGGTAAACCAGGACAACCTCAGAACATATTTTCACATAATATTCAAAAACTATTCTCTTGACTGTTTTTCTACAACTTTTACATCTATTTCACCCTCTTGCTAAAATAATAACGATTAAAACATTTTGAGGCAGTTTTTAAACTTTAAAATATTCAAACTTCAACTTTAATAATAGAATCTGTCAGAAAATTACGCACGGTGATTTAATTCAATAAAACCTTGGGTAGGATCGGGATTAATTTTTTAAACTGTAACTCAGAGTTAAACTGAATTTATTTCAGAATCTATGAACAAATTTAAAGTAAAGGTTTGGAAATGTACTCTGATTTTAAATTCTTTAAACTGCAACTAAAATTTGTTTTTGATATTTTTTAATTTAAAGATTTACCTAGTTAACTGTTAAAACTCATTTCACATCTATTTTATTGAAATTAGTTTACTTGAATACAGCAGTTTTCACAACTTTTAAAATAGTGTCTTTGACACCTTCCAGAATAACTTCAACCAAATTAGTGCGCATCTGTCGCATAAATCGGATTAATTTGGTTGAAGTTATTCTGGAAAGTTTCAAATGCACTCTTTAACCAATCAATCAATCAATCAATCAATCAATCGCTTTATTGGCATCTCTTTCAACATAAGTTGGTTTACATAGAAAGCCATTAAATAAAATGAATTTATAAAAAAGAACATAAAACTAAACGTTAAAACTAAGAACTATATGTATTAAAATTAAATTATGTATTAAAATTAACGACTGTAAAATACAATTTATTCAATTTTATTTTTGGTTGAACATGTTCAAATTTTATTCAAAAACATCAAATCAGAATTCATAAGTGTGGTAAAATTATTTGATCTAGTTCACCACCTCAACAGCCATCGTTAATCAATGCATTCCTGCATATTTTAAAATCCTCATTATTTGAATTTCAAATGCTCAAGTTAAAAAACTTACTATGAATGTGATAATCACCCGGTTAATCATAGCTTGTACGTCGAGACCCAGAGCAGCGGCTCATTTACTTCTTTGATCCACACACTCTTCGATCTGACAACAATTTTAAATAATCAAAATGTGCTGATCTGTTTGAATCCAGGTGTTTTATTGAGTTGGAAGTATTCGAAAACAATTCAAACAGTAATTGATTCAAAAGCTGTGAAACTTATCAAATCCAAAATTTAAATTGTATATCAAAAAAATGCCTGAAATACAATACAATTCAAGGAGAATTTGAATAGTTTGCAAGCTGTTAACTAAAACCTTTTTAAATTTTCAGTATCAACAGCAAGTATCAAACTTACAATTGGCACGTCAACAGGTCGCTGTAATTTTGTATATCGAGTATCGAAAAAAACCAAGATAAAATTATTTTAATGAAAATTTCAAGAACAATTGTTGAATTAGTTTCAATACAAAATGAGAACACAATAGGTACATGCACCAATTACAAGATCGAAAACTTTTGTTGATATCAAAAACTAATCGATGTTTTAGTTTACAGCTTTCAATTCTCCTTGAATTCTATTGTTATAGTTTCACATTTATTTAATCCAAGTTCAAATATATCATTTAAACTTGAACACTCAGTAGCTCATACATTAAATGCATAGAAAATTTGGCTAAGAATCAGCCAGGCACTTGAAAATTATAAAATTCGGTAACTTTCCTACTTGTTTAGACGCTTTAATAGTTTCTATTTTAAGCTGTAATTAGATTCTAGCTCATATTTCTTATTCATATAAAATTATCTTGTTAATAGATGGATTTGTTTTGCATAATAATTTAAGTCTTTCTAAATAAAAGAAATTTTATTTTTAATTGATCAGGTTTCATTGATTTTACAAGTTTAATGCATTTGAATAGTCACTAGTTCATTCTCAATCATCAATCCTTCAGATAACATCAGCTAGGCATTTCTGAAAAAATGGTCAATCTAATTAATCAAGTTCAAATATGTAATTCAATTGAATATACATACAGCGTATTTATCCAGCACTCTATTTCTTAAACTTTCAAGGTTGATAAATGGCGGCGCCTTCTTAGCCAATGATCGAGCTCTTTGTAATAGACATGATTTCAACTAGAAATTGATAATTCATTCAATAAAGTATTGAAATTGATCTTGATAACTTGCATCATCCCCTCCTTGTCCTCTATAGCAGAGCAGAGGTTTTGTCATTGTTTTGACTTTCATCACCTTTTTGACACATTGTTCAAAGTTTGATTTCACCTAGATAGTTTTAATTGTTGACAGTTTGAAATTTGCTTGATAACATACCAGTTCAGGCAGACTCTCATCACAATCCTTGACAACTTCGAGCACATCCTCGGATAGTTTTGAATTGCAAATAGTATTATAGACTTTTATCAGTTGTGTCTGTCTTTTGTTGTCAACAGTTTGCAAATAAACAGAATTAAAAATTGTAAACAGTATTACAAATATGAATAAGTTTATCATTTTTATTCTCGTATTTTTACTCTTGGTTTATCAGAGTCACATGGATTTCTTTTTAAACCTCTCATATATTTATATATGATCTTACCCTTACTTAACAAATAAACTTGGTTTTTTATTTGGTTGCATTTCAAGTGCAAACATTTTCCTAAAAAGTAAGTCTCTTCTGAAGTATTGAAAAAATTTCAATAATTTAATTATTAAGTATTAAGAGGTTTTGTTAGACACATATGCTGTGCTTCAGCCCATTTGTACCGATGTATTGATTACAATGATAATTTTTCATTTTGTAGTAATTACTTGATTGTTAAAAAGTAAGCAAGTTAAATTTTCCACCAAGCAACCAAGCATTTGCCTTATTTTGATAACAACCTAGTTTCTTTAACTATTGAATTTTAATCGATAAATATTTAATTACTGAACAAAAGCCTTGCTGATTCAGTAGCTTGATCAGAATAATACACAAATTGTCCTAATTATTCATTTTCACAACAATTCTTATCAAAAATGGTTTCAAAACAAAATGTTTTCGAAAATGGCGAATTGAGGGGCTAACAAATGAGGTACCTATTATTTATTCTTGAACAATCCCGCGCACTTTTTAGGTTGAAGTTATTATGGAAAGTGTCGAACGCGTTTTGCAAACTGTAATTAATATTCATTTCATATTATAAGTGTATTTATATATTTCTTCTAGGTTAAATATCGGACAACAATAT